>DF359670.1:45794-70424 GCA_000787875.1 Solanum virginianum
CACCCCTAAAAAGCTCGATCTGTAATTTCTCACCCTACGCTATTGTATTTATTTTTATTTGACTTTTAATCTATCATTTTTTAATTTTTCAGATACATTACTTATATGTATCTCTCAATGTATCATGGATTAAATATTCTATTTTAATTTTATTTCTGATGCATTATTTATATGTATCCCCTAATGTACTATGAGTTATATGCTCTGTTTTGACTTTATTTCTGATACATTACTATATGCACGTCCTAATGTATCATAACTTAAATAACATGTTTTGCTAGTTTGTTTCTAAAATACATTACTAATATGTATGTTTTTATATAGGTACATTAATTATAAATCTAATACTTAAATACTTGATACATAAATTGTACCTTAATGTATTTCTTGCAGTGCATCAAGTTATGAATGAATAATGCACTATAAACTACAGAAGGTTAAATCTGTGACTGTTTTACCATGGTGGTGACTTATCCCACTATAGCAACCCTGCCATAGCTAGAATAGTCCTGTTGCGGCGGGTTGCATGAAGTTAGAAACTCAAAATTTGCATCCTAAGCCCCCATTTTGTAACACACCCTCAAATCATGATGTTCTAAAATCAACCCTTTATACCAAGATCAATTTTGGGATATCTACTCACCTGAATTCGATTATGTAAAATCGTATAGGCTCCTTATTGTCTTAGCTATCAACTTAAAATATCAAACTCATAATCCAAATCTCAATCAATTATCGGATTATCCAAAAATTCACCTGACTTAGATTTCATCTAAATTTGCCCTACACTCAAAATTTTCAAGTTACTATTCAGAAATTTTTTGGTCCAAGTTCTTTCCCCATTGACCTATCCCTAACGATGGGGAAAAGTCTTTACAGTAGTGTAACACCCCCACGAAATTATCGAAATGCTCCTAGAAAGTAATCATGACCATAACGCATCTTCCCAAGCTTCAATGGAAAATTCGAGACCGGATTTGCAATCAGCGCAAAAAATTGAGTTGAGTGGGAAAATAGCCTCGACCCAATTTAGACCAACTAAGTCAAAAAATAATTTTTGCTAATTAATTCTGGAACAATGAGAGTGCAGAACAGAGGATAAAAGCTAGTCGTTCGAGTCTCGGGTTCCGCTCCTAGAGCATGACACTCCTGGGGTGCAGACTCACACTTAATTATTTTAAAATTTTTGACGAGAAACTGGAAAAGCAAAAATAAGCAAAAATTTGCAAAAAAACACATGTCTACGCCCCTAACACAATTCGGACATGTTATTACGAAGTGAAAAATTCAATTTTACTATGGGAAGGGCCTTTTGGTCATTCCCTAACCTATCCTAAGTCCCAAAATATGTTTAAGGATCATTTATATTAGACAAAGGGTTCCAAAACTTATTTTTCTTAACTTCTAAACGAGGGTTCTTGGAGGAGAAAGAAGAAAGAGCTTGAAGATTCCTAAGTTCAGGTCCAATTCCTTGAAGAAACTTTAGTAATTCTTCATTCAGGTATGTAAGGCTACCGAAAACATGGGATTGTTCTCCCATGTGCCCCATAGATAGAAGAAAGTTGATGAGTGAAATGTGAAGAGTCTTGTATGTGAAATTCTTGGGTATTTCATTGAGTATTTTCTTATAATATATATTTTTTCTAGATTAATGATCATCATAAACTTAAATTACTATTTCAATAGCTTTCTTAAATTATTACATGAAACTCGACATAATTACTTTGTTAAAGATTACAATAATGAGTTTAGGGGTTGATGTCTAGAGCTGTGGTGATATGAATGTGCTTGATGTTATGTCCCGAGTCCTGAGTTGAATGTGTTGATGATGATGTTGATAGGATTGATGAGAATGATATCTTTAGAGTCTTAAAGAGGTTGAACTTAATCTTTAAAGAATATTCCTAACCCATTGAGTTGATAGTTGATGAGATGAGTTGATGTTCGTGTCCAAAAGAGATTAAGTGATAGGAAATCTTGATGTTTAATGTTTATGAGCATATTGAGTCTTGGGAGACGTATCGAGCACCGAAATGAGTAAGATTAGGTCCCACTCGCACTCATTAACTACGTAGCCAATGTAGAAGAGAATTGGACCATGAAAAATGAATGTTTCCTCAGTCTCAAAAGAGGACATGATAGATTTATGGATCTACTGATAGACTAGACTTATCCTATACCCCGAAAAGGTACTGGATGGATGTGGCAACAATATCACTTCATTGTATCATCACCGGCTCATAGGTGATGGTTGTTGGTTAGAGAAAATCCCAGATAGGTTCCATTTTGATAGTACTCTAATATTGATGTGATGGTATGAGTCATGATTGATGTTGATGTGATAGCGTCTAGTCCTTATTCTAAGATGAGATGAATACCTGATGAGTTGATGTTATTCGATAATATTCTATCCATACTATTTACTTTAAGCCCATTTACAAACCATACATTCCACATACTAACGCCATCTGACACTGCATCATTTCATGATACAGATTCAGTAGACAGAAGACTTCAACAGACGATTCGTTGAAGGTTCAGAAATTCCAAGCTCTAGAGACTTAGTGAGTCCTCCCCTACATTCAAAGGATGTCTTTTATTTCATTTTCTTACACTTTGAGTTATTCTGAGTTTGTCGTAGCCATGGCCCGTCATGGTACCTTCCTAGACTTACAGAGATAGAGACTTCATAAACATAAACATAGAGATGATGCTATGATGTTGGAGATCCTTCCCCCTTGCTAAACTGAGTTCCTTTAATTCTATTTGATAGAAATGGACGATAATGACTAGTCTTGTAACCTATGGCCCTTATTCCTAACGTAGATATGATAAGATAGAATAACCCGCTGGTATTTAATTTCTAATTATGATGTCTTCCGCTAATGTATAATCAAATGGAGACAATGAGGCCAAGAGGTTCGCTCGGGGAATAGAAATAGTCTCTGAGTACTAGTTACACCCAGGGTACCCTCCCGAGGCATGACAAACATAGTATCAGAGGCACAGAGTTCAAGTGTCCTAGGAAGTCTATGAAGCCGAATCTAGTAGAGTCTTATTTATGGGTGTGTTGCGCACCACACTTCATAAGCAAAAGGCTACAGGACATTAGGAAGTGTCACCATTCTTCTATGATCTGAGTTCATGCGGCAAAGTTTACAATCTATGAAAATCTTGTACTAATTCATGCGTAACACATTTGCAGAATATCCCTCCAAAATAAAATACTGCTCAGACAGATACCTCAGCCCCAACTACTGAGAATTCCCAACCAGACATCCCTACTCAGACAAGGACAAGGAGACGAGGTCAACCTGCCAGGACTGCTAAGGTCCCATAGGCACCCCTCCACAACCACAGCCATCCCCCACCTCAAAGGCAGAGTTTAAGGGAGCCATTACCATGCTTACTCAACTAGTGGCCTCCTAAGGTAACAGTCAAGGTCCTCAGGCTCCCAGTTCTACCTCACAGGAGTCCACGACTATAACCAGGCTTAGAGACTTCCTACAGATGAACCCATCGGTCTATAGAGGATCAAAGATAGAGAAGGACCCGCAAAACTTCATTGATGAGATATGTAAGGTCTTGAGGGCCATGCATGCCAATAAGATTGAAAGAGTTGAGCTTACCTCCTACCAGCTAAAAGACGTTGCAAATGTCTGGTACAACTAACGGGAGAACAGTAGAGGTAGAGATGCTGAGCCTGCGGACTGGAATAAGTTTGAGGCTACTATCCTTAACCACTTCTTTCCCCAAGAATTGAGGGAGGCAAAGGTGGAGGAGTTCGTGAACTTAAGATAAGAAGAGATGACCATTAAGGAGTACAACCTCAAGTTCATTAAGATGTCCAGATATGCTCCGAAGATAGTCCAAGACATGAGGGCAAGGATGAGGAAATTTATATCTGGGTTGGGCAAACATGTGAAGACGAAATGCAAGGCAGCATTGTTGATCACAGGCATGGACATTTCCAAGATTACGGTACATACCCAGCAAACTGAGGAAGATAAAAAAAAAGAAAGAGAAGAGCAGATGAGAAGGAAAAGAAAAGTCAACAAGGCACGAGCCTAACCAGCCAAGACAAAATAAGGATGACAAATACTACTTTCAAAAGAGGTCTTCCCACTATGCACCCTCTACAACAAGCGCAACCGTCCAACAAAATAGGTATGATCAGAAGTCTTATAGCCACCAGAATTAGAGGACACAGGGTTCTCAATCCCAAGCTAGTGCGACCCAAGGTACGCAGAGGAAAACCACCCTGTGATAAGTATGGTAAACTCCATCTGAGTGAGTGGTGCATGGACAAAAATGTATGTTACTTATATGGACAGACTGGTCACTTTTAGTATGATTGCCCAAAGAAAAGATGAGGTAAAGGAAGCAATAAAGCACAGTCCTCCACAACAACCCCAACTGGCAATCATAAGAAGGGTACCACTACAGGTACAAGAGGCAGGACAAACCACCTTTATGCCATAGGTAATCAACAAGATCAAAAAGCAGCACCAGATATTATTATGGGTATGCTTCGAATCTTTACCTTTAATTGTTATGCATTGCTTAACCCAGGTGCCACTCTATCTTTTGTAACTCCCTATGTGGCTAGTAGATTTGGGATCCATCCAGAATGTTTGCTTGAACCCTTCTCTGTTTCCACTCCTACTGCTGAGTTTATCATAGCTGAGAAGGTTTACAGGGATTGTGTAATACCGATTTATCATAGAGATACCCTGGCTGACTTAGTAGAATTAGAGATGGTTGACTTTGATAAGATCCTTGGCATGGATTGGCTTCATACCTATTATGCCCCCATTGATTGTAGGACTCAGAATTGTTAAATTCCAATTCCCTAATGAACCTATCTTAGAATGGAAAGGAAGTTCTGTTGCACCTAAGGGAAAGTTTATCTCCTATCTTAAAGCTAGAAAACTAATCAATAAAGGGTGTACCTACCACCTCATGCAAGTTAAGTCTGATGATGTTGAGTCCCCCACTCTAGAGTCAATCCCAATTGTGAATGAGTTCCCCAAAGAGTTCCCCAAAGATCTGCCCGGAGTCCCTCCTAATAGGGAGATTAACTTTGGGATTGATGTTCTCCTCGATACCCAACCGATCGCAATTCCTACCTCATAGGATGGCCCCCACTGAATTGAAAGAATTGAAAGAACAATTGAAAAACTTGATAGAAAAAGGTTTCATAAGACCTAGGGTTTCTCCTTGAAGTGCTCCAGTCCTATTCATGCGTAAGAAAGTTGGGTCTCTCAGAATATGTATAGACTATAGGCAACTGAACAAAGTGACAATAAAGAATAAGTATCCTCTCCCCAAGATAGATGATCTATCTGACCAACTTCAGGGTGCCTCTTATTTTTCCAAGGTAGACCTCAGTTCGAGTTACCATTTGTTGAAAGTAAGGGAATATGACAATCCCAAGATAGCCTTTAGGACAAGGTATGGCATTTTGAGTTCTTGGTCATGTCCTTTGGGTTGACTAATACACCTACAACTTTCATGGACTTGATGAATATAGTATTCAGACTATACCTCAAAATGTTCGTGATTGTATTTATTGATGATATCCTGGTATATTTTGAGGATGAAAAGGAGTATGCTAATCATCTTAGAGTGGTTTTACAAATTGTCAAAAATGATGAGTTGTATGCAATGTTTTCAAAGTGTGACTTTTGGCTCAAGTCTATGGCCTTCCTAGGTCATGCTGTCTCGGGCAATTGTATTCTAATGGATGCCCAAGAGATTGAAGTGGTTAAAAACTGGCTTAAACTGACCTCTCCCACTAATATATGAAGTTTTTTAGGGTTGTCTGGCTACTACCATAGATTCATTGAGGGGTTTTCTTCCTTGTTTGCACCATTGTCCAAGCTAACTCAGAAAAATTTCAAGTTTTAGTGCTCCAACGAATGTGAAAAGAGTTTTCAGGAGCTAAAGACTAGACGAACTATAACACTAGTCTTAACCTTGCCCGATGGGGTGGAAGATCTTGTGATATACTATGATGCATCTAGAGTTAGATTGGGTTTTGTACTAATGTAGGGAGGGAAGGTAATAGCCTATGCTTCCAAACAACTTAAGATTCATGAGAAGAACTATCCGACTCATGATCTTGAGTTGGCAGCAGTGATATTTGTACTTAAGATCTAGCACCACTATTTATATGGAGTGCATGTGGACGTATTCACTGACCACAAGAGCTTGCAATATGTCTTCAGTCAGAAAGACCTTCACCTGAGGCAGAGGAAATGGATGGAGTTACTCAAGGATTACGACATGAGCATTCTCTATCACCTAGGTAAGGTTAACATTGTTGTTGATGCTCTTAGCAGGTTGTCTATGAGTAGCACTACCCATGTGGAGGATGGAAAAAAAAGCTGGCTAAGAAAGTGCACAGGTTGGCCTGATTGGGAGTACAACTTGAGGAGAATAATGAAGACGGGGTTAACATTCAAAATGATCTGATTCATCTTTAGTGTCAAAAATAAAGGAAAAGCAAGACCAAGACCTTGTCTTGTTTCAATTGAAAGAAGATGTTCATAAGCAAAAAATGATAGTTTTCTCCAAAGGGGGAGATGAGGTGTTGAGATACCAGGGTAGATTGTGTGTGCCCGATGTTGATGGTGTTCGAGAGAGAGTCATGGTCGAAGGTCATAGCTCCTGATATTCTATCCATCCTGGCTCCACCAAGATGTACCACAAGTTGAGAGAAGTCTATTGGTGGAATGAAATGAAGAGAGACATTGGTGAATTTGTCTTTAAGTGTCCTAATTGTCAACAGTCAAGGTCGAACATCAAAAGCCTTATGTGTTAGCTAAGAACTTTAAAATTCCAGAGTAGAAGTGGGAGATGATCAACATGGACATCATTACTTATCTACCAAGGTCCCGAAAATAGCATGACTCGATAATGGGTAATTATGGATAGGATGACTAAATCAGCCCATTTGTTAGCAGTTAAAACAACTAATACGTCTAAGGAATATGCCTGTTTATACAGTCACGAGATTGTAAGGTTGCATGGAGTTCCCTTATCTATCATCTCCGACAGAGGAGCTTAATTTACCTCCTAATTTTGGAGATCTTTTCAGAAGGGATTGGATAGCAAGGTGAATCTGAGTACAACTTTCCATCCTCAGACAGATGGACTAGTAGAGCGCACCATTTGGACTTTGGAGGATATGTTGAGCGCTTGCGTTCTCAACCTTAATGGAAACTAGGATGACCACTAGTCATTGATTGAATTTTCCTACAACAATAGTTATCATGCAAGTATCTAGATGGCGCTGTATAAAGCTTTGTATGGGAGGAGGTGTAGAACACCTATTGGGTGGTTTGAAGTCAATGAAGATGAGTTGATTGGACCCGATCTTGCTTACCAATCAATGGAGAAGACAAAGGTTATCAGAGTGAGGTTGAGGATTCTACAGAGTTGCCAAAAGCCTTACACTGATATGAGAAGATGAGACTTGGAATTTGAGTTGGAGGATTGGGTGTACTTGAAAATATCACCGACGAAAGGCGTTATGAGGTTCGGGAAGAAAGGAAAGTTAATTACATGCAACATCGGACCCTATCAAATTATGGGGATGATTGGGAAGGTCTCTTATTAGTTAGACTTGCACGCCAAGTTAGACGGGATTCATCTAGTATTCCATGTTTTGATGTTGAAAAAGTGCTTAGGAGATCCCACCTTGGTGATCCCTATTGAGAGCACTATAGTGAAGGATAGCTTGTCATATGAGGAGATTCTAGTCCAAATACTTGACCCTTAAGTTCATAAGCTGAGAAATAAAGAAATAGCCTCTGTTAAAGTTCTATAGAGGAACCAATTTGTGGAAGAAGCTACATGTGAAGCTGAGGAAGCTATGAAGATCAAATACCCATACCTATTCGTGTCAAATGATGATGATGTCAAAGGTAATGTCCTTATCTTTAACTTAAGTGAAGTTTCCACTCTAGAGTTGATGTGCATATTCTATGTTTGAGTCTAATATAAAGGTTATAAAAGGTGAGGGATAGTTGAGAGTTTGAGATTTTCGAGTGAGTATTGAGATGAGTCTTGAGTCTACTCATGCCTAAATCCTACCCTTACTCATTATTTGAGGACGAATGATGTAACACCTTGCAAAATTATCAAAATGCCCCTAGAAAGTAATTGTGTGCATAACGCGTCTTCCCACGCTCCAATGGAAAATTTGAGACCAGATTTGCGATCAGCACAAAATATTGAGTGGAAAAATGGTCTTGGACCCATTTTAGAGCGGTCGAGTCAAAAGATAATTTTTCGTAATAAAACTTGAAAATAGTGTTGATGCGCGCCTGAGGCGCGATGAAAAATAATTTTCACTAATTAATTGAGAAATAGTGTTAGTCCGCTCACCTGACACGATACAAACGAAACATGTACTGATACTTATGTTTTTTTTTTTATTTTTTAACGAGAATTGGAAAGAACTAGAATTGATGAAAATACACATGTTCGTGCCCCTGACACATCACAAACATGGTATTTCAGAGTCAAATTTTATTCTTTTAATATGGGAAGAGATTTTTGGTCATTCCCCAACCTATCCTAAGTCCTAAAAATGTGTTTAAAGATCGTTTATATCAGATTAAGGGTTTCAAAATCTATTTTTTTCTTAACTTCTAAATGATAGTTCTTGATAGAGTAAGAAGAGAGGGCTTGAAGATTCCTAGACTCGGGTCCAATTCCTTGAAGAAGCTTTAGTAATTCATTATCCAGGTATGTAAGGCTACCCAAAGTATGGGATTATTCTCCCATGTTCCCCCTTTGGTTGTAGAAAGTTGATAGTTGAAGGTGATGGGTTTTGTCTGCAAATTCTTGAATGCTTTATTGAAAAACTATTTTTATAATAGATATATTTTCTTAGATTGATGATCATCATTAGTTGAAATATTTGATTAAATAATTTTCTTGAATTATTATCTAAACCCTACATGATTACCTTGTTAAAGACTACAATAATGAACTTAAGGGTTGATTCCTAGAGCCTTAATCATATGGATGTGCTTGCTTATTATGGTCTGGGTCCCAAGTTGAGTGACTTGATCTGTGATAGATTATGAGCATTTTGAGTCTTGGGAGAAGTTTTGAGCACCAAAATGAGTAAGAGTCCCACTCGCACTCATTAACTATGTGACCAGCATAGGAAAGGATTAAACTATGAAAAACAGATGTTTCCTCAGTCCCAAAAGAGGACTTGATATATTTATGGATCCACTAATAGACTAGACTCATGCTGCACCCCGACAAGGTACTGGATGGATGTGGCAATGACATCACTTCTTTGTATCATCACTGGCTCATAGGTGATGTTTGTCGATTAGAGAAACTCCCAGATAGGTTCCATCTTGATAGTACTCTGATGTCTATGTGATGGTATGAGTCGTGGTTGATGTTGATGTGATAGTGCCTATTCCTTATTTTGAGATGAGATGAGAATCTGATGAGTTGATGTTATTTCATAATATTCTTACTATTTTCTTTAGCCCGTTTACATACCGTACATTCCACGTACTGACGCCATTTGGTACTGCATCATTTCATGATATAGATTCAATAGAAAGAGGTCTTTAGTAGATGATTCATTGAGGTTCAGAGACTCCTAGCACTAGGGACTTGGTGAGTCCTCTCCTGCATTCGAAAGATATCTTTTATTTTATTTTCTTACGCTATCAGTTATTCTAAGTTTGTTGTAGCTATGGCCTACCATGATACCTTCCTAGACTTATAGGGATAGAGGCTTCATAGACATAAAAAGATGATGTTTTGATGTTGGTGTATTTCCCTCTTGTTAAACTGAGTTTCTTAATTCTATGTGATGTTATGGACCATGGTGACTAGTCTTGTGCCCTATAGCCTTATTCTTGACGTAGATATGATAAGATAGAATAGCCCGCTGTTATTTGATTTCTAGTTCTGATGTATTTCGCTGATTTATGATTGAATGGATGTGAAAAGGTCAGGTGGTTTGCTCGGGGGCTAGCAATAGTTTCTGAGAGCCAGTTACGCCCTGGGTACCCTCCTGGGCTTGACAAACTTGGTATCATAGCACAGAGTTCAAGTGTCCTAGGGAGTCTATGTAGCAGTGTCTAGTAAAGTCTTGTTTATGGGTATGTTGTGCACCACACTTCATAAGCAGGAGGCTATAGGATGTTAGGAAGTGTCACCCTTCTTCTATGATATGAGTTCGTTCGGTAGAGTTTAACTCTATGAAAGTCTTGTTCTAATTCGTGCCTTATACGTTTGCAGAATATGCCTCCAAACTGAACTGCTGCACAGGGAGATGCCTTAGCTCCAACTACTGAGAATTCCTAACCAAAGGTCCCCACTCGGACAGGGATGAGGAGACGGGGTCAACCTGCCAGGACTGCTGAGGTCTCATAAGCACCCCCTGCACAGCCATAGCCAGCTCCCAATAGTTTAGGGGAGCCATTACCGTGCTTACTCAGCTAGTGGACTCCTAGGGTAACAATTGAGGTCCTTAGACTCCTAGTTTCATCTCACAGGAGTCCATAGCTGCAACCAGGCTCAAGGACTTCCTAAGGATGGATCCACCAGTCTATATGGGGTCAAAGGTCTGGAGGACCCATAAAACATCATTGACAAAATATATAAGATCTTGAGGGCCATGCATACCAATGAGATTAAAGGCATTGACCTTGCCTCTTACCAGCTAAAAGATGTTGCGATTGTCTTGTATAACCAATGAGAGGACAGTAGAGGTTAAGATACTGAGCTTGCGGAGTAGGATGAGTTTGAGGTTGTTTTCCTTGACCACTTCTTTACCCAAGAGTTGAGAGAGGCGAAGGTTGAGGAGTTTCTGAACTTAATACAAGAAGGGATAACCATTAAGGAGTACAACCTCAAGTTTATTAAGCTATCAAGGTATGCTCCGGAGATTGTCCAAGATATGAGAGAAAGGATCAGGAAATTTGTGTCTGGCTTGGGCAGACATGTGAAGAAGGAATGCAACGCAACATTGTTGATTCCAGGTATAGACATTTCCAGGATTATGGTATATGCCCAACAAACTGAGGAAGATAAAAAAAAGGTAGAGAAGAACAGTTAAGCAGGAAAGAAAAATCAACAAGGAATGAGCCTAGCAAGCTGAGATAGAATAGGGGTGATAAATCCTACTTTCAGAAGAGGTCTTCCCACTATGCACCATCTGCAGCGAGTACACCTATCCGATAGCAGGTATGATCAGAAGACTTATGGCCACCAAAATTACAGGGCCCAGGGTTCTCAATCCCAAGCTAGTGTGACCTAAGGTTGGCAGGGAAAACCACCCTATGCTAAGTGCGGTAAACTCTATCGGGGTGAGTGGCATATGGGCAAAGATGTTTGTTACTTATTTGGGTAGACTAGTCACTTTTAGCATGATTGCCCAAAGAGGAGACGAGGGGAAGAAAGTAATAGAGTGTAGTCCTTCGCAGTATCCCTAACTGGCAGTCATCAGAGGGGTACTACTATGGGTACAGGAGGTGGGACAAACTGTCTTTATGCTATGGGTAATCATCAATATTGAGAGGCAGCACCAAATGTTATTATGGGTATGCTTCGAGTCTTTACCTTTGTTGTTTTAAATTGCTTGACCCAGGTACTACTCTGTCTTTGGTAACTCCCTATGTGGCTAGTAGATTTGGGATCCTTCCAGAGTTTTTGCTTGAACAGTTCTATGTTTCCACTCCTACTGGTGAGTTTATCATAGTTGAAAGGGTTTACAGGGATTGTGTAGTATCTATTGTATCAATTTATCATAGGATACCCTACCTGACTTGATAGAATCGGAGATGGTTGAGTTTGATGTGATCCTTTGTTTGGATTGGCTTCATGCCTGTTATGCCTCCATTGATTGTACGACTTGGATTGTTATGTTCCAATCTCCTAATGAACCTATCTTAAAGTGGAAAGGAGTTCTGTTGCACCTAAGGGCAAGTTAATCTCCTATCATAGAGCCAGAAAACTAATTTTGAAGGGTGTATCTACCACCTCATTCGAGTTTAGTCTGATGATGTTGAGTCCCCCACTCTAGAGTCGGTCCTGTTCCCCGAAGTATTTCCCAAAGATTTTCCTGGAGTCCCTCCTGATAGGGAGATTGACTTTAGGATTGATAGTCTTCCCGCTACACAACCTATCTCGATTCCACCTTATAGGATGGCCCTCGTGAATTGAAAGAATTGAAAGAGCAATTGAAGGACTTGCTTGAAAAAGGTTTCATAAGACCTAGTGTTTCTCCTTGGGGTGCTCCAGTCCTATTCGTGAGTAAAAAAGCTAGGTCTCTTACTTGCTTGAAAAAGGTTTCATAAGACCTAGTGTTTCTCCTTGGGGTGCTCCAGTCCTATTCGTGAGTAAAAAAGATAGGTCTCTTAGAATGTGCATAAACTATAGGCAACTGAACAATGTGACAATAAAGAATAAGCATCCTCTCCCTAGGATAGATGATCTATCTGACCAACTTCAGGGTGCCTCTTGTTTTTCTAAGATAGACCTCAGATCGGGAAGGCAGGAGTTGGAATTGAGGTAGAGGATTGGGTGTACTTGAAAGTATCACCTATGAAGGGCATTATGAGGTTTGAGAAGAAAGAAGGTGAAATAAGGGAATATGAGAATCCCAAGATAGCCTTTAGGACAAGGTATGACATTTTGAGTTCTTCGTCTTGTCCATTGGGTTGACTAATGCAGCTGCAGCTTTCATAAACTAGATGAATATGGTATTCAAACCGTATCTCAACATGTTCGTGATTGTATTTATTGATGATATTCTAGTACATTCTAAAGATGAAGAGGAGCATGCTAAGCACCTTAGAATGGTTTTACAAACTCTCAAAGACCATAAATTGTTTGCAAAGTTTTCGAAGTGTGAGTTTTGGTTCAGGTCTGTGGCCTTCCCAGGTCATCTTGTCTCGGGCAATGGTATTCGAGTAGATGCCCAAAAGATTGAAACGATTAAGAACTAGCCTAAACCAACCTCTCGTACTGATATATGAAGTTTCTTGGGGTTGGTAGGCTACTACTATAGATTCGTTGAGGGAGTTTCTTCATTGTCTACACCATTGACCAAGCTAACTCAGAAAAAGGTCAAGTTTCAGTGGTTCGACGAATATGAAAAGAGTTTTCAGGAGTTAAAGACTATATTGACTATAACATCAGTGTTGACCTTGCCCGATGGAGTGGAAGATCTTGTGATATACTGTGATGCAACCAGAGTTGGACTAGGTTATGTGTTGATGCAGAGAGGAAAGGTGATAGACAATGCTTCCAGACAACTTAAGATTCATGAGAAGAACAATTTGACTCATGATCTCGAGTTGGCTGCAGTGGTGTTCGCAATTATGATCTAGTGCCATTATTTATATAGAGTATATGTGGACATGTTCATTGACAACAAGAGCTTGTAATATATCTTCAGTTAGAAAGAGCTCAACTAGCGGCAGAGGAGATGGCTGGAGTTGCTCAAGGATTACTACATGAGCATTTTCTATCACCTAGGTAAGTCTAACATTGTTGCTGATGCTCTTAGCAGGTTTAGAGTAGGTTGTCTGTGGGTACACTGCCCATGTGGAGGAAGGGAAGAAAGAGATGGCTAAGGAAGTGCACAGGTTGGCCCGATTGGGAGTACAACTTGAGGAGAATAATGAAGGCAGGTTCAACATTCAAAAAGGATTTGTTTCATCTTTAGTGTCAGAAGTGAAGGAAAAGCAAGACCAAGACCCTATCTTGTTTCCATTGGAAGAAGCTGTTCAAAAGCAAAAAGTGATGGTTTTCTCCAAGAGGCAGATGGAGTGTTGAGATTCCAGGGTAGATTGTTTGTTCCCAATGTTAATGGTGTTCGAGAGATAGGCATGGCCGAAGCTCATAACTCCCGATATTCTACCCATCCTGGCTCCACCAAGATGTACCATAACATGAGAGAAGTCTATTAGTGGAATGGAATGAAGAAAGACATTGTTGAGTTTGTCTCTAAGTATCCCAATTGTCAATAGGTCAAGGTCGAACATCAAAGGCCTTGTAGGTTAATTTAGAACTTTGAAATTCTAGAGTGGAAGTGGGAGATGATCAACATGGACTTTATTATCGGTCTACCAAGGTCCCAAAAGCAACACGACACGATATAGGTGATCGTGGATAGGATACTAAATCAGCCCACTTCTTGGAAGTCAAGACAACTAATACGGCTAAGAAATATGCTAGTTTATACATTCGCGAGACTGTGAGGTTGCATGGATTCCCTTGTCTATCATCTCTGACAAAGGAGGTCAATTCACCTCCCAATTTTAGAGATATTTTCAGAAGGGATTGGGAACCAAGTTGAATCTTAGTACAACTTTCCATCCTCAGATAGATGGACTGGTAGAGTGCACCATTCAGACTTTGGAGGATACGTTGAGGGCTTACATTCTCGACTATAAGGGAAACTAGGATGACCACTTGCCATTGATCAAATTTTCCTACAAAAACAGTTATCATGCAAGTATCCAGATGTCCCCATATGAAGCTTTGTATGGGCGGAGGTGTAATCACCGATTAGGTCATTTGTAGTCGGTGAAGCTGAGTTGATTAGACCCAATCTTGTTCACCAATCCATGAAGAAGGTTAAGGTTATTAGAGAGAGGTTGAGGACCACACAAAGTCGCCAAAAGTCTTACACTGATGTGAGAAGGCAGGAGTTGGAATTGAGGTAGAGGATTGGGTGTACTTGAAAGTATCACCTATGAAGGGCATTATGAGGTTTGAGAAGAAAGAAAAGTTACGTACACCTTGTATCGGAGCCTATCAAATTGTGAGGAGGATTGGGAAAGTGTCTTATGAGTTAGACTTACCCTCCGAGTTAGATGGGATTCATCCAATATTCCATATTTCAATGATGAAGAAATTCTTAGGAGTTCCCACCTTGGTGATACCTATTGAGAGCACGGGAGTGAATGATAGCTTGTCCTATGAGGAGATTCTAGTCCAAATACTTGACCGTCAAGTTTGTAAGCTCAGGAATAAAGAGATAGCCTCCGTCAAAGTTCTATGGAGGAACCAATTTGTGGAAAAAGCTACATGGAAAGCTGAGGAAGCTATGAAGATCAAATACTCGTACCTATTCATGCCAAATGTCATTGATGTCGAAGGTAATGTCCTTATCCTTAACTTAACTGAAGTTTCCACTTTTGAGTTGATGTGGATATTCTATTCTTGAGTCTAATGTGGAGGTTATACAGGGTGAGGGATAGTTGAGAGTTTGAGATTTTTGAGTGAGTATTGAGATGAGTCTTGAGTGTACTTGTACCTAAATCCTACCCTTACTCATCATTCCAAGATGAATGATACTAAGGGGGAGATGATGTAACATCCTGTGAAATTATCAAAATGCCTCTAGAAAGTAATCGTGCGTACAACGCATCTTCCCAAGCTCTAATGGAGAATCTGAGATCGAATTTATGATCAACATGAAAAATTAAGTGGGAAAATGGCTTCAGCTCGATTTTAGAGCAACCGGGTTGAATAATAATAATTTTTGTTAATTAATTGAGAAACAATGTTAGTCAGCACCACTGGCGCGACACAAACTAAACACAGACTAATACTTATTTTTTATTTAATTTTTCAACGTGAATTAGAAAGACTGAGAATTCACAAAAATAGACATGTCCACGCCCCTAACACATCGTGGACATGGTATTTCAAAGTCAAATTTTATTCTTTTAATATGGGAAGGGCTTTTTGGTCATTTTCCAACCTATCCAAGTCCCAAAAATATGTTTAAGCATCGTTTGTATCAGATTAAGGGTTTCAAAACCCATTTTTTCTTAACTTCTAAACGTGAGTTCTTTAAGGAGAAAGAATAGAGGGCTTGAAGATTCCTAAACTCAGGTCCAATTCCTTGAAGAAGCTTTAGTAATTCTTCATCCAGGTATGTAAGGCTACCCAAAGCATGTGATTGTTCTCCCATGTGCCCCCTTTGATTGTAGAAAATTGATAGTTGAAGGTGATAGGATTTATCTGCAAAATTCTTGAATGCTTTATTGAAAACTATTTTTATATTACATATGTTTTCTTGGATTGATGATCATCATTACTTAAATTATTTATTTAAATGATTTACTTAAATTATTATCTAAACCCTACATGATTACTTTGTTAAAGACTACAAGAATGAACTTCGGGGTTGATGTCTAGAGCCTTGATATATGGGTGTACTTACTTGTTGTGGTTGAGGTCCTGAGTCTAATGTCTTGATGATTGATGTTGATGATATTGAAATCCTTAGATTCTTAAAAGGGTGAGTTTAATCATGAAAGATTGTTCTAAATTCTTGAGTTGATAGATGACGAGATGGGTTGATATTCCTTGTCCAAAAGAGACCAAATAATGAATAACCTTGATGTTTGATAGCTTATGAGCATGTTGAGTCCTGGGAGGAGTATTGAGCACCGAAATGAGAGTGAGTTCCACTAGCACTCATTAACTACGTGGCTAGCGTAGGAGAGGATTGGACCATAAAAAATAGATGTTTCCTCAGTCATAAAAGAGGACTTGATAGATTTATGAATCCACTGACAGACTAGACTCATCCTGCACCATGACAAGGTACTGGACAAATATGACAATGATATTGCTTAATTGTATCATCACCAGCTCATAGGTGATGGTTGTCGGTTAGAGAAACTCCCAGATAGGTTCCATCTTGATAGTACTTTGATATCGATGTAATGGTATGAGTCATAATTGATGTTGATATGATGGTGTCTGTTCCTTATTCTGAGATGAGATAAGTATCTAATGAGTTAATATTATTTCATAATATTTTTGTCTATACAGTTTAATTGAGCCTATTTACATACTGTACATTCCACATATTGATGCTATTTGGTGTTGCATCATTTCATGATGTAGATTCAGTAGACAGAGACTTCAGTAGATGATTCATTCGGTTAGGGTAGAATCTGGAGATCTACGATTCCTAGCTCTAGGGACTTGTTGAGACCTCCTCTACATTCAGAGGATGTCTTTTATTTCATTTCCTTATGCTATCAGTTATTTTGAGTTTGTGGTAGCCATGGCCTGTCATGGTACCTTCCTAGACTTAAAGAGATAGAGGCTTCATAGACATAGAAAGATGATGTTTTGATGTTGGGGTCTTTCCCCTTTGTTAAACTGAGTATCTTAATTCTATCTGATAGTATAGACGATGGTGACTAGTCTTATGGCCTATGGCCCTTATTCTTGACGTAGATGTGATAAGATAGAATAACCTACTATTATTTGATTTCTAATTCTGATGTCTTCCGCTGATGTATGATTGAATAGATGTGATGAGGCCAGGTGCTTCGCGCGAGGGCTGGCAATAGTCTCTACGTGTTAGTTACACCTAGGGTACCCTCCCGGGGTGTGATAGAGATATATGGAAATTACGATTATGGGGCATTCCGAAGCACATGTAGATCATTTCATCAGCACCGCAACTCCCCCTTTGGAGAAGACTATCTCCTTCTATTTGTGGAGAGCCTCCTTCAATTGAAGTAGGACAGGATCTTAGTCTTGCTTTTCCTTCACCTCTGCCACCAAAGATGAAGCAGACCCATTTTGAACATTAACTCCTCCCTTATCATTCTCCTCAAGTTAAACTCCTAATCAAGCTAATCGATGCACTTCTTTACCTAGCTCCTTCTTCTCTTCCTCAATATGGGTCGTGCTACCCATTGACATCCTACTAAGTGCGTCAGCAATAATGTTAGGTTTACCTGGATGGTAGAGAATAGTAATGTCATAATCCTTGAGCAACTCCAACCATCTTCTCTGTCACAGGTTGAGCTCTTTCTGACTGAAGACATATTGCAAGCTCTTGTGGTCAGTGAACACATCATGCACTCCATAAAAGTAGTGGCACCAGATTTTTAGTGCAAACACCACCGCTGCTAACTCAAGATCATGGGTTGGGTATTTCCTCTCATAAACCTTAAGCTGTCTAGAAGCATAGGCTATCAGTTTCCTTCTATGCATCAGCACACATCTCAATCTAACTATCGAAGCATCACAATAGATTACAAAATCTTCTATCCTATTGGGCAAGGTTAAAACTGGTGCAATAGTCAGTCTAGTCTTCAACTCTTGAAAACTCTTCTCACATTCATTGAACCATTGAACCTTGACCTTTTTCCAAGTTAACTTAGTCAATGGTACGGATAAGGAAGCAAATCCATCAACCAATCAGCAGTAGTAGCCTACCAACCCTAAGAAACTTCTTATGTCAGTTGGAGAGGTCAGTCTTGGCCAATTCTTAACCGCTACAATCTTTTGAGCATCCACTTGAATACTATGACCAGAGACAATAGGGACTAAGAAAGTCATAGACTTAAGCCAAAATTCACATTTTGAGAATTTTGCATACAACTCATGGTCCTTAAGTGTTTAGAGGACAATTCTGAGGTGTTTTGCATGCTCCTCCTCATCCCTTGGATACACCAAGATATCGTCAATAAACACAATCACAAACATATCAAAATACTATATGAACACTCTATTCATCAAATCTATGATCTTTTCATCTCTTGAATACATTAGGATGTCGTTGATAAAAACAATCACAAACATATCAAGATACTGTCTGAACACTCTATTCATCAAATCTATGAAGGTTGTAGCTGCATTCGTCAACCCAAAAGACATGACCAAGAACTCAAAATAGCCATATATAGTCCTAAAGGTTGTCTTTGGAATGTCACATTTCCTTACTTTCAACTGATGGTACCAAGATCAAAGGTCTATCTTTAAGAAACAAGAGGCGCCCTGAAGTTGGTCAAACATATCATTTATCCTTGGGAGAGGATACTTATTCTTTATGGTGACTTTCTTCAGCTACCTATAGTCAATACACATTCTGAGAGACCCATCTTTCTTTCGCACAAATAAGATAGGGGCACCCCAACGAGAAACACTTGGCCTTATGAAACCCTTCTCCAGCAAATCTTCCAACTATTCTTTCAATTCTTTCAATTTAGCGGGGGCCATCTTATGAGGTGGAATTGAGATAAGCTGAGTATTAGGAAGAGCATGAATCCTAAATTCAATCTCCCTATCAGGAGGGACTCCAGGCAGATCCTTGGGAAATACTTCTGGAAACTTATTCACGATCGGGAGAGTAGGAGACTCGACACCCTCAGATTTAACTCTCATAATATGGTAGATATATACCTTACCAATCATCTTTTTGGCGCTAATATATAAGATAAACTTTCCCTTTAGGTGCTATAAAATCACCCTTCCACTCTAGAACCAGTTCATTGTTCATTTAGAATTGGAACTTAATAGTTTGGGCTCTACAATCAACAGAGGCATAACAAGCGTAGAGCCAATCAATGCCAAGGATAAAATCAAACTCACTCATATCTAACTCAAATCAGATCACTTATAGTATTCTTATGATGGATGAACACTACGCAAGCTCTATGGACCCTCTCAGCTCGAATAGACTCACCCAAGGGAGTAGAAACATCAAAAGGTTCAAGAAGAATCTCGGGGGTTCTATCAAATCTACTAGCCACATAGGAGTTACAAAAGATAATGTGGCACCAGGATCTTTCAACCTATAACAATCAATAGAAAATACACGAATCATACTCATCACAAAATCTGGGGAGTTCTCCTGATCATGTCGACTACCCATGGCATACAAACGATTTGTAGCTCCTCTTGTACCTACCATAGTACCTCTTTGATTTCCTTTAGCTAGTGGGGATGGTGTAAAAGATTGAGCCCGGTCAGCCCACTGTGGACAATCTCTCTGATAGTGACCTACTTGGCGACACTTGAAACATACATCACTCCTCTCGCGGCATTTACCCATGTAGCTTACCACATGTACCACATGGTGGTTTACCTCGTGAACCTTGAGCCATACTAGTTTATGACTGAGACCCACGAGCTCTAGCATTCTAGAACATTTGATCATTTATGACTTTAGGCGTAGGTGTACTAGCAGATAATGGTGTTGGAAATCGATTACCATTTCCTTTCTTCCCAACCTCATGGCTGGATGTTTTAGCTTTGTAGCTTTTGAACTCTTCTCTATCATGTTGCCTCTCCTCATCAGCTTGTTGTACAAAAGCTATCGATCTCCCAATATCCATGTCACTTACGAGCATTGCTCCCCTCCCATCTCTCTTTGGCCCCCTATTCAACCTATCCACTCACATCCCCATCCTTCCCCTAATGTCAGCAACCATGTCCGGAGCATAGCGAGATAGTATTGTAATCTTCAGCTTATACACTCGCACAGTCATAGAGCCCTATTTTAAGTTCAAGAACTCTCTTACCTTTGCCTCTCTTTTCTCCCTTAAGAAGAAGCGCCCAGGAAAGCTTCCTCGAATATAGCCCAAGTCAGCATGGGGGCATCCTCTCCTCTACCCTTCTTTCACTAATAATACCAAAGCCTGGCCACACCCTTGAGTTGATAAGCAGCCAATTCCACACTGTCATTATTAACCACATGAATCACTTGGAACACTTTCTGAAGCTCCTCTATATAGTTCTCAAGATCCTCAATGGATGCAGATCCTGTGAACTCAGGCAGATTCATCCTCAAGAATTCTCGGACCCTAGAAGTGTTATGGCATCATGTCGGACCTCTCCTTGTCTTGTAGCAGGTGCGGTGACTGGCTGGGCTAGAGTTTGAAAATCTTAGCGTAGCTCACCATTGGAGAACTCATCTTGCGAGAGCTGCGCTACAGGGATAACTTGTTCCATAAGCTTCTCATGTCCTTGAGGCTCAGGTGGATTGACATTCTATCTGGCGGGATGTCCTCTACCTCTAACGGCTTTTCTGGGAGGCAAGATCAAAATTCTAGAACGCACAAAGCATGAATTAGAACAGAACTTTCATAGAGCATAACTCTATAGCACGATTTAGAACATGAATGAAGGGAAATAATTCCTAATGTCCTATAGCACCCTGCTTATCAAGGACACTTGAACTCGTTCTCTGATACCAAGTTTGTCATTCCCCAGGAGGATAGCCTAAATATAACAGACACCTAGAGACAATTTCTAGTCTCCAAGCTATGACAACCCAAGCCTAGGGCCTAGACGTGATAGGAGAATAGGGAACCCGAAGGAACCCCAAACCAGCCTCTTAGTATATCATTACACATCCTTGGTCGCGAAAGCAATGTAAAACAACACAAGAAAAATAAACAAAGAATAATTAGGACTACGGGAGAGAGATTAATACTTAAGTAACATGTAAAAGTTTGGCATACAAAGGCAAGGGGCTAAGGGAAAGCTTGCATAATATCATAATCAAGAGACGAAAGAGTGAAGGCTCATAACATAGAGTAAGTATGTAGAATGCAATGCAACAAGAGATAGGTATCATAATCAAAATGCATAACATTAAGCAATAGTCATAATATAACAATATGGCAATGCATAAGTAACTCATGCTTATATAGGATATTGTATGTATAGAAGAGACCAAGCTAGATTTCCAAAGTACAAATCTCTTGGTTGGTTGGTGATAGTTTCGCCCCATCACCCTGGTGGTGTGGTACAAACCCCTTACATGGTTGATGATAATTTCACCTTATCACCCTAGTGGCGAAGTACAAACTCCTCACATTGTTAATGAGTACAAACCCCCACCTCGATTGATGAGTACAAACCCCCACCTCAATTGATGAGTACAAACTCCCACCTCAGTTATCAAGGAACTAGCCCCTTGATTGGCTATCAAGGTACTAACCCCCCAACAAGGTTATCTGGGCTCTTAGTTTCGCGGATCGTGCATGGTCTAATGCAATACTATATAGATTATATCATGTCCATAAGCTCCTTTCATCATCATAATATCAATCAAATCATATCTCATGCTTTGGACCTTCAATTCCTCAAGAAACCACATCTGAATATTTTATCAAACACTTAGAAGGTGTGTAATGCTAGTATAAAACCATGTATATAGCAATGAAATCATGCAAGAAAATCCATTGTAAAACAATCAATCAATACCTTACAACACCGTCAAGCTATAAACATCAAAATTCCTCATCAAATCTTACAATAGATTCAAGATTTATAGCTCAAAACATAGCAAAATCGTCACAACTTTACATAGCTTTATCATAGTTCATAGAAATGTTCATATTAGTAAACCCATTTATAAAATCAACTTTAAATCATGCAAATTGAGTAAAATAGAGATTAGGGCACCATGGGTGGAAGAATCCAATGCAAGTGTACAGTGAATTTCATAATAAGCAAGACCTATTTGTAAATCAACTTTAAATCATACAATTTGAGTAAAAAAAGTCTTGGGTATCATGGGTGAAAGGACCAAATGAAAGAAACCCACATACCTTAGCTTGGAGATGAACTTGGTGAAGATTGGAGATGGAGACTTAAAGCTTGAAGAAGCAATCCCCAAACCTATGCAACCTTACTAACTTCTCTCTTCATCCTATAAGGACTTATAACCATAACTCATTTGTCAACCTTAACCACACCAATTCCACTTGTTGCCACGTGGGAGACTACCTCCGCTATACTATCTTTCAACCCAAAACTTCCAACTCTAATAAGGCGAAATCAAGGACTTACTTAATCTAGATCTCTTAACCAAATGAGATTTGATCCATCAAGAATGTTACACAACCATGCTCAACTTTCCTCCACCTATCTTTCAATCTAACCAACCAATGGACTCCACTAGTCTCCTCCTTGCCACCATCAACAATGCTTGCTAGGCTACTTAGAGCACCGACCGCAACATTAGCCTTACCGGGGAAAAATAATGCACACTCATTTCATAATCCTTAAAGAATTTTAACCACCTTCTTGCTATTCAAAATGCACATCTATCATATTTGGCAAACAATCTCTTATCCTCCAAGACTTGCAACACTACCCCCAAATGATTCACAAACTCTAAACAAATCAATACCTTATCATTAGAGACTACCACAAACATATCATGGTAGAGTTTTAAGACCCTATTCAAGAAACCCACAAACACTACCGGTGCATAAGCCAACCAAACAACTCCACTAACATTCAATATGATCATTCCTAGTTCAAAAAGACACTTAGGGATATCACTTACCCTCCTCCACACTTTAGAACAAAACTCGAACCTCAAATTAACCTTAGAGAAGTGACTAACAGATTGTAGTTGACCAAATAGATCCATCATCCTTAACCATCATATTACAACCTTACGAGTTCTACATTCATTGGAAGCATGCTATGCAAGTAGCCTAAACTATCCCAAGACCTCCAACCCATCAAGCTAAGTCCAACCAAGATCACAAGACAAGACTCTATACAACGATAACATAAGGAAACCCTTATAGACCTCTTCTAACCACAATAGACTCACGTAACCATCCGAGACATACACAAAAAAAAATCCTACTAGTACAAAGGAATAACAAAAGAAATAGTAATTCTCGGACCCAATAATTCACCCTACTCAAAAATGTCAATCACAACATAGGCCTTACTTGGGGTCAACTAAGTCACAAGAGAGGCAATAGAAGATAAACTATTCATAACCTCCACTAATAGCCCGTTAAGCCCAAGAAGCTCCTAACACCTAAGGGAGTCAAGGTCTAGTCTAATAGCTAATCACCTTCGTCATACTAGGGTCCACCTTAATGCCATTACCCAGCATCGCATGACTTAGGAAGGCAATCTCTTACAACAAAAATTCCCATTTCTCCTATTTAGCATCCAATCTTCTTCCTTAAACTTTGTAGTACTACCCTCAAATGACTCACAGACACTACCTCATTAGGGAACGAACTATAATATTATCACCAAAACCACCATAAGCCTATTAGAGTATAAACTAAAGATCTTGTTCATGAGACTTATAGGCATTACCGGTGTACTAGTCAACCCAAAAGACACTACCCTAACTTCAAAATATCGGAAAGGGACATTCAAGGCCTCATCTATCACTAACAACAATTCTATGAACAAAACAACTTAGGGTCAATGGCTCCAATTCACACAAGATGACAAATGCAAACCCTTAGAGATCAATTATACCTTAAGTCATGAAATGGACTACCTCCCTTGCTATCACTTACCAACCTCCCACTCAAAGACGGGCTCATTAGGGATTCGAGATGTAACTTTATCGGTCCCACCATCCGTGAGGACACAATATGCATGCAACTATTCCATCCCTGATGTATTATCAAGACCCACCACAATAAATCCAATAAGTCACAAGGCAAGATCTAATGCAATATGAACATGGAGCAACACCCATGAGCTCTCAAACAACAATAGGCTCACCGATGAGCTAGACACCAAAGATAGTTCAGGACATACATGAACCCCACTAGCAACCAAAAGAATAAGGAAAGAAATAGTGGCACACCAGCCCAAGCATGACTACAAATCCACCACATCAACTCCAACAAGTCACAACGCAAGACCTAATGCAATATGAACATGGAACAATACCTATGAACTTTCTAGCAACAATATACTTAACCAAGAGGTAGACATCAAAGGTTCACATAACAACTTGGGACAGACAAAAAGCCTACTAGGAACCAAAAGTAATAATGAAAGGAATAGTGAAACTCGGATCCATCA
>DF359670.1:88982-112358 GCA_000787875.1 Solanum virginianum
TGTATACTACTGCATTCACAAGATTAAAATGTTTTCCAGATTAACAGATAAGTGAAACTTGCTCCAAATCCATTTCACCTCATCATATGCTTAAACTAACATTATTACCTCAGTAATAGGATCTCTGAGAGTCCTTCTAGTAACCCAAAATCAAATTCCCAGCTTCTCAAGCTGTCTCGATAGAACTCGAATAATTGTAGATGAACTCCTCAAATATTCCTCTACCTTATCAATTCTTTCCAACAAATTAACCCCTGTTTAAACCACTCCCAGACCTGGAAAAATTATTCATACAAATCCTCTTCCACTGCCTTCTCCTAATCACAGAACCAATAATCACTCCACCAACAAACACAACACACTGCAGCTAATACC
Organism: Solanum virginianum; assembly: GCA_000787875.1. Taxonomy (NCBI): domain Eukaryota; kingdom Viridiplantae; phylum Streptophyta; class Magnoliopsida; order Solanales; family Solanaceae; genus Solanum; species Solanum virginianum. The sequence continues at coordinate 89,358 of DF359670.1, forward strand.
ATATTCCCCAACCACTTCCACACACACAATTCATTCCCAACATTCAATATCTCATGATTTTCTTCATTTCAACATACTGCAACATACATACAACTGTTATAACAAATAAAGCAACATAAATTCTTACCTTTTCACTTCAACTCCCCAAATGGGTTAGAGTTCCAAAGATGAGAAATTTGATGATTTCTTGCTCTAAAAATACTTCCACACTACTTAAGGGCCTCAATATAGTAGGTTTGAACCAACAATTAATTCTTGGAATGGAAGAAAAGGAATTTCAAAATTCCTGCAACAAGGCCGAGAGGTCTCTGGTTTCTTCCTTTAACTTTCTTTTGTTCTCTTTTGGCTAAGTATGAGAGAGATAAGAAGATAAAGAATTCTCTTATGCAAGGATTTGGTCAAGAAATATGGTCCACCCTACACATTTGTCCCAATAAGAGCTTAACACAAATCCAAGTGGGCACCAAGAAAATGTCTTCAAGAACCCAACTTTTAAAAAATTCCACTTTGGTCCACGAACTTTTCCTAATCAATCCAATTAAGGACATACGGGGTCTAACATCCTCCCCCCTTAGAACATTCATCCTCGAATGTTAAACCAGCCTTACAAGTCATAGAAACAGTTTAAGAGGGAGTTAATAAGAGATGCAAGCAGAAGAAAGTTAAGAAGTGCTTACATAACTATCAAAGAAAGCGAACAGGGTTAGCGGAAACAAGGGTGAAAAAGAATAAGATGTCAAGAATATCTAATGCTATAGCCCCTGATGGGGGAATCCTACATAATTATGAAGAAACTGGAAGCACCTGCAAGCAACTCCAACAACCTCCTCATTCCCCTGGTACCAATTGTCATCTGCATATTGAATTTTGTGAATATGAAGCCTTCTTCCTCTTCCCCTCATCAGTGCATGGAAGTAACTAGACTTCACTTCACCATCCTGAAACCAATGGAGTTGTGTCTCCTCCAAACTCTCTTCCCCTCATCAGTGCATGGAAGTAACTAGACTTCACTTCACCTTATTGAAACCAATGGAGTTGTAGCACTTTTGTTTAAGGACAGACTCCTCCACTTATAAATATCTAATATATTTAGCATTCACTGCATGTAGAATAGATCTATTGTCCTCAGTATTGTCATTGATCAGCTTCTCTTCTTCAAACCTGGCCCTCTCTTTAGAATCCTTGACTTTAGCATAAACATCCTCAAATTCAGATCTAGACGACACGTTAAGAGTAGAAGCCAGTCTCTTCAATTTCTGATTAAAGATCTACATAGGGTTACCATCAATATTTCTAATCCAGCAACTCTTAATAGTCTACATCAATGACTGTTGTACAGTTCAGCAGTTCAGGAATCTAAAATATCTGATGGGGTTAGACTGAGTATCCGACATCTCCAAAAACAAAGGATAGTGATCAAAACCAAAGGAGAGTAAATGAGAGATGGTTATACGAGGCATACTATCTAGTTATTTATCAATTACCATGGCCCTATCAAAACTCTTCCAAATCCTATCATACATATCCCTTTAGTTGCACCAAGTATATTTCTGGCATGAGAAAAATCAAACCACAGGCTTCAATCATACTAATGAATTCAAAGATCTTTTTCATATTACAGGGCATTCCCCCCAATTTCCCTTCAAGACACGTGATAACATTGATGTCCCCAATAGTACACAAAGGCTTATCTGTCGAGGCATACACTAGTAGATTATCCCAAAGAGATCTCCTGAGAGTATCCTTGCATTTGGCATAAATGAAAGACATAATACAACACGTGTCTGATTTCACAAGTAATTAAATGTTCATCATTCTATAACATAGCACAATCTACCTCCTTGTTCCAAAACAACCAAATCTTCCTATTAGGATTATGCATAACATTATCCATATTAAGATGAATTCTGAAATTGTGCAGTTTGGAGTTATCTGAAAATGGCTCCAGAATAGAAATCAGAGAGATCTAATGAATAGCTTTGAAAGTTTGATCCTTTCCATAGCACCCTAGGTACTAAAATCCCTTACATTTAGTAGAATTCGTAAGACTACCCTTTGTGCATTTGGACTTATCTTTAAAGCTAGTCTGCTGAAAACCTCCAAGGGACAGACCACGCTCCTTAGCAACCTGTTGCACTTCCTCTGCAAGCTCATCTTTGCCTGGGCTAAAAGCTCTAATAAGAGGCTCAATCATCACCTCATCCTCATCTTTTTCTTGATTATCTATAGGTTGGTTGTCTTTGTTAATCTCATTCTCAAAGTGGAGAACCCCATATTTGTTAAATTATTGTTGTTCATTCCGCATCTGCTCAGTCTATTTTTCTACTCTTTTCTTGAGGGCATCCCGTCTCTTCTTACTCAACTTATTCATCCTAGATTTGGAACCCATAGTACTTGTGCTTGCAAAATTTCCCATGTCCTTGGCCATAGAGCCCTTAGGAAACTTTTGAACAGGGGTGGTCCCTAGATCATGTTGTACTTTCTTGTATTGAGGATTGGAACTTTGGGTCTTTATGTTAGGAGTCGCAGAGGCTCTAGAGTCAAAACTAAGTTCAGTAGAAGGGTGCTCATGCAGAACATGAGCTAGATTCCCACCCCTTTGATCCCCTTCCTGCAAGTTAGTGGAGCTCTCTTTCAAACCACCCTCACAACCACAGACTTCACCAAAATCAACATAAGGGAAGGGTTTTGGGGGTTGGGGTTACATTAATAGTAACAAGGGAGGGTTCATCCTGTATAACCGGATCCACATGCACCATAGATATAGAGTCAATACCTGAGCTTCCAAAATCAACAGTTTCTCCTTCATTGCTTGTATCCACTTTATTGGACATAGTAACCTGATCAAGTTTTGAACTTTTTGCTAATCCCTTCTTTGTCTGGACACTGGTATCCTTAATTAAATTACCAGTAGTCATCCACTATTATTTTTTATTTTTTTTAAGCAGGTTGCCTGTTGATTTGTCATGCCTGTACCACTAGCAAAAATGTTAATATTAACAACCTGATTAATATTAGGTAAAGATACTACCTGTTCTTGAGAAGAGTCAGCAATGTTCGTCATTTTTTTTCATTTTCAACATCTGTTCTTCTTTTTTCCTCTTCATCCCATAGTTTAAGAGTACACACTTGCTCTAAATGCCTTGATAGTAACAATAGCTGCAATAGTCAGGTATACCTTCATATAGAATAGCCTGCCACCACCCAATGGTAAAATCATTCTCATATGTCCCCATCCACACATGAGAAGGCCTTTCCTTGGTGATATCAAGCTGAATCCTTACCTTAGCCACCCTGCCTCAAGTTTTCTGAGTGGAAGCAACATCCAAATATAGAAATTTGCCATTAGGAAATAACAGAGCTGAAATAAACTCTCTGTTATAACAGTGCCGCGGAAACTCAGGAAGTGTCACCTACACATGCGCAATAGGGGTTTCTTGCTCAAAAGTAAAATTAGGATTCCATAGTTGTAACTTCATGAGTTGGCCTTCATTGAACATCCTTTGTTTATTCCAAATAGTGACATGATCCACTTCACTATCCAAATCAATATAAATATGCCTTGCATTGAAATTGGCAATTTTAACACCACCTATAAGCTAAGTTTGCTAAATAAAACTCTTTCTGATAAGTTCTGACTTGGGCATGGTGCTAGAAAACTTCCCAATTAATGTGTACCTGCAGTTAGCAGCCAAATTACACATGAAGTCCTGCTTTTTAAAGATGACAACAGGAAGGCCTTGCCTAGTTATGAAAATAGGAGGGCTGATTTCAATAGGGGTTTCATTTTTAGCTTTTACAAGTACAACACAAACTCTTTGATTTCTCACAATTGCAACAGGGAACTGGTACTAAAGCCTCAAATTCTTCTCACCTACCGCTGCAGGCCTGCCCCTCCAGGCAGCTGGTGTCTTTCTCGAAGACATCTCTGAAACCAAAATAATCTTATCAAGAAAGGGATCATCCTAATAACACTGCTCTATCGCACGATCTAAGATCTAAAAGAAGAGTAACATCATCCATTTCTTCATACTACAATAATCACAATACACTAACTAGGCCTCCATTCATAATTCCCACACAACACAATGCCACACAATATATATTTACCCATTCGGCCCTAACATTTTCTACATATACATATAGGTGATTTCCAACACTTTCTTTACTCCAACATGATCATAATACACTAACTAAACATTAATGCACTCGGACATACATACGAAGCTAAATTCCAATTATAACACTAACTTATTTACAGAAATTTTGACAGAGTTTTCTCTGTTTTACTGACTATCCACCTGCATCCAGAAACGTCCCAGCATAAAATACAAGCATATATATATATATACATATAGGCCGACAAGGTCACCGCTGCGATTAAACCGCCCTACATACATAACTTACATATAGAATCATATAAACTACTAGAATCCCATACACACAGGCGTCCACAGACCTCTATATAGACTAACAGAATCAAAAGATGGAACAGGGTGTCGTACCCTCAAATAAACATAATACGGAATAACGAAGTAGCATATATAACAAAATAGTTGCTCCGAAGCATAGGAGCTCTTCGAAAGGTAGACAGGGATCCTATGCTGGTGGCCCGCTACTCTGTGCATCTGTTCTTGCGAGCATGAAACGCAGCCCCCTAAGAAAGGGGGTCAGTACGAAATACGTACCGAATATGTAAAGCGGAAAGCACATGTATAAGTAAGAGTGATAGACCAACAGAGGTATAGAAGTCAAATTCATGTGCAAACATCAAAAATATTTCCTTTTGGTTTTCAAAATATCAAACGAATGCATAACGTACAGGAACGATGGCGACCTCCAAACTCACGCTATACCACAACATCACACCAGAAAGTTCAAATCTCCGAAAATCTCCGACACAAATCACAAATATGGGATAAGTGAGTCGACATCCCTAAACTCACAAATCCTATAGTAAATATGGCATGAAGCCACCAAACCAAAGGCCCAATCTCACCATATCACCAAACTAAGCAGAGCCGACCCTTGGCCCAAGCCAACCCCACCGTAACAAGCCAACTCCGGAATATAGATATATATATATATATATAGTATATTACGCACGACAACAACTAGACCCAAGAACCAGTGAACGAGGTCATAATAGGCACGAGTAGAGTCGTGAGAAGTCATATGCACAAAATCATTATTAAATATCCCAAAAGAGTAGTGAAAAATTCATGTTTGAAAGATAACATATTATTTGTCTTAAATTCTTTTAGAATTATCAAATTTCAAGAAAGAGGTATCATGGGTCCCACGACCGATGGAAACCCGGACTAACTTGACTTAAGAGGAGCATACATCATCATGAGAACCCAGAAGATCAATAAAAGAGTTAGAATAGTAATTATCTTAATAATAGTTACCAGTTCTTTCATAACTTGCCAAATTCCCTTTATTCTTACAAACTTATGAGATTTTAGGAACATAGGATTCAAGAAATAAAACAGATTACTATAGGAATAGGATCTTTTAAAATTCACTTACAAGGTCATCTATTTTTCACAACTTGTGAATTTCAAGAATGCAAGAGTTAAACTAATACACATTTACAAAAGTATACCAAAGGACCAATAGAAATCTTATTCATAAATGGGTTTCAAGGTAGAGTTCATTACCAGGTTCATGTTTAACAATAACATGCCGAAGTATTGAATGCTTTACATACCTCAAACACTTCTCCAAAAATAATCCAAAAGCAAATCAACTCCAACTTATGCTTCGGGATGCCCAAAGTTTGAGTATTTCCTTATTCTTGAAAAATTGTACACTTGGAGTACCCATAATTTCAGCTGCCTTAGCAATCTACGGGTCTTCAGTAATGTCGATTTCAACAAAATGGACATCCATGTCATATTCATCAATTACCTTGCTAAGAATTGGTTTCAAGGTCCTGCATGGACCACATAATGGAGATGTATATAGTACACACAGAAGCCTTAGGCTCTCTTGGTATAATTTCCATAAAGCATACTGGCCCTTGTGCTTCGTATGTGTTATATCAAAACCTTCTTGAACATCTTTCTCCATACGTTCCTTTTTAACATCTTCAGCTTGTGGCTGGGGAAATTCAACTAAAAGATTTTTGCTTGTGAGATATCTTTCCACTGATAGAGAAGCTAAACACCCAGAGCTAGCTGTAGTTACAGTTTGCCTCCATTCATGATCCTGGACATCTCCAGCAGCAAATACACCTTCAACAGAAGTTTCGGCAATGCCCTCCTTCACTAATATATAGCCTACAGTATCAAGTTCAACATGGCCTTCCAAGAGAGTACTATTTGGAGAATGACCAATACAATAGAATAGGCCTTTTGTCTCAAGCACAGACTCCTTTCCTATATCAACTCTTCTGATCAAAATACCTGACATCTAGCCTTTAGAGTTGCTGACAACATCAATAGTCTCGGTGTTAAAATGCACAGTGATGCTTGGATTGTTGAAAATTCTGAAACATTCGCTATTATCAACCTGTCTTGCATTGCCTTTGATGCCCTTAGGTTGTCTCTCTTGACAAGTAAATGGATATGGCTTGCATACTTTGTTAAGTATATTGCTTCCTCTGTAACTGTATCACCCCCCTCCAATAACAGTAAGAACCTAAGCCTTGAAAAGTGGTGATGCTCCATCACAAATTGCGCCTGCACTAATACCTCTACTCCAAAATTCATCTTCACGAGGTAATTGCAGTCTTTGAGCTCTGGCTCCCGTTGCTACGATAAGACTATGGCACTTTATCTTATGTTCACTACTTTGTATGGAAAAAGGAGTGTTCTTGACATCATGGGAACAACATCAACATCCTCAATTTATACTACTACATTCACAAGATTAAAATGATTTCCAGATTAACAGATAAGTGAAACTTGCTCCAAATCCATTCCACCTCATCATATGCTTAAACTAATATTATTACCTCAGTAATAGGATCTCTGAGAGTCCTTCTAGTAACCCAAAATTGAATTCCCAGCTTCTCAAGTTGTCTCAATAGAACTCGAATAATTGTAGCTGAACTCCTCAAATCTTCCTTTACCTTCTCAATTCTTTCCAACAAATCAACCCTTGTTTAAACCACTCCAAGACCTGGAAAAATTATTCATACAAATCCGCTTCCACTACCTTCTCCTAATCATAGAACCAATAATCACTCCATCAACCAACACAACACACTGCAGCTAATACCCTATTCCCAACCACTTCCACACACACAATTCATTCCCAACATTAAATATCTCATGATTTTCTTCATTTGAACATACTACAACATACATATAACTGTTATAACACATAAAGCAATATAAATTCTTACCTGTTCACTTCAACTCCTCAAATGGGTTAGGGTTCCAAAGATGAGAAATTTGATGATTTCTTGTTCTAAAAACACTTCAACAGTACTTCAGGGCCTTAATATAGTAGGGTTGCACCAACAATTAATTCTTGGAATGGAAGAAAAGGAATTTCAAAATTCCTGCAACAAGGCCGAGAGGTCTATGGTTTCTTCCTTTAACTTTCTTTTGTTCTCTTTTGGCTAAGTATGAGAGAGATAAGAAGATAAAGAATTATCTTATGTATAAGTAAGGATTTGGTTAAGAAATATGGTCCACCCTACACATTTGTCCCAATAAGAGCTTAACACAAATCCAAGTGGGCACCTCTCAAGTTTTTTCAAGACCCCAACTTTCAAAAAAATTCCACTTTGGTCCCCGAACTTTTCCTATTCAATCCAATTAAGGACATACGGGTCTAACAATGCATCTATATAGCTTTTCTTTGTATCTGCTTATGGAAATTCCTCAATTATATAACTTACACTAGGAGGAAAGAAAGGAAACTATAGCTCCAAAACTAAATTCTTACATTATAAATCAAAAGTTCAGTAAATGAATTGTTCTTCTACTTGCTTTCTTGCAAATCATAAGATTGTTATATAACTTTGAAGTGGGTCTTCTTTCTTTTATAGCGAAGTGAACATGCAAAGAATAATCAATTTACCTTTTTCCCACTTTTCTATTTGACTAATGTCTAGGAGTCTATAGTATATCATGATGTATCTTTGAGGTTATAACCCATTAGCAGTAGCAGAGGTCTTTTTTCCTCCTTGCTTTCTTACTAAACAAAACATTGAAACAGGTCACCACTTATAAGTCTTAGAATTTGCATGGTTACCGCTTTAGATTATAGCATATTAATAGCTATAAATATTAAAACTGAGGGATGACCAGCATGTCATGTATGGCCACTATATGTTATTTAATCTTTAATTCTCTCACTCCTAATTATTTAGATAAGATGTCCTTTTAATGAATTTTTAAAATTCTGCATGGATGTAGGTATTTAACTCTTCTGCGTTGTAGTCAGAGTAGGTGCTGGTGGGGATGAGGCTAGAATTTAGGACTGGTAATCTTGTAGGTCTATGTTCCCTTAAGCCTTTTAGGATTCTCATGTATAACTATGTTGCTCATACTCTTCAAATGTGTCAATGAGTACGTGTCAAATTCTCCAAAATTAGTTCATTTTTGGAGAATCTGACATGGTTTCTGTCTTGACTATGTTATCTAATAGTTCTTGATATTTTCATGAAGGCCATGAGTAAATGAGGCTGAGAATGAGTAGCACGGATATCTCTTCAAGTTAATATATCACATGATAGTATCGAGCAAGCAGTTGGTATGTAATAGACACATCCCCTTTCTGTTGTTTTATGTAATAAGTTTTTGTTAACTATGCCTCTGAAATTGAAGATCAGATTTTGATCAAATTATAGCTTAATCTAAAGTTAGTTTGAAAATGAGACATGTCATTACTGATGCATTGTTAGAACCCACATTTTGCCATTACTGGTGCATCATTTGAGACAAGAGTTAAATTTTCTTACTTCATTTTCTTAAATCATCTTTTGAAACTTGCAGGCACTCTCTGACAGAGCTTTTCTAATTCATCTTTGAAATATATGATCCTTTTGTTATTTTAAATCCTCATCTTTTGGTAACACTATTTCAATATTTGCCTTTAGCAACTTTAGCTAATGAAATTTGTTGTATTCTCAATGAGTGTCATACTATGTTTCCTTCATTTTCCTCTATTTTGCAGTACAATATAATTTTATGTGTTTTATGCATCCTAAAATAGTGACTTCTTTCTATTTATATATTTCACTGTCCTAAGAGGAATATGCCTGGATGAATAAATTTTCTCCTTTGGTGTTACATGAATAACTCTATATTATACTATTTTATCATGAAAGTTTATGTGAATTATGTCGGCAAGACTGTAAGAATATTGCTTTTATGGACCACAACCTAAACAAGACTTTTCAGACTGAGATCATATTCATTAGCTTTTGTAGCATAATAGTTAGTCCATATTAATTGTCAGATTCTTATGCTATATTTGGGGATGAGATGCAACTTCAACTTACCATGAGTGTTCATATTTATTGATTAGTCAAGTTGAATGTTAATCCTTCACTTGATAATTAGATTCTCTAGTAAGCGTTTGATCCCAAAAGTACGAAATAGATTTGGCATCATTTTATGCTGATAAACTATGGGATTAAAGTAAAGAAAATGGTCCATTTTTAAACTACCATAAATCCCATTAAAGTAGAGGGGGACCTTGGCACTTAAGGAATGAATACATGCTTCATTTATTAACATATCATATTACTCTTACAATTTTAAATGGAGTGAATAATTAATTACAAATTTCTTGTGTATAATACTGACATTTTATCCTTAATTTAAATGTAACAGGTCATTCTATTTGAAAAATGGTATAGAAGAAATTGATCACAACATGAAAAATACATCTGTTACTGTATCTATTTTTGTTTACTTTATAAATAATATATAATGATGTCATTAATACTCCTACATATGTAAATGTTAAAGTATATAATTATCCCATTTCAACATCTAATAGTATGATAAACAGAACATATATAGTCATTTGAGGCAAAATGACTACCGTCTTTATTTTCTATACTATGTTTGGATTTCATCTGCATTTGACACTTAATAAGAGATATTTCATCCTCAAAGTATATATTTGTTGAATTGCTTCCACCATGAGCTTCAAAGTTACGAAGACCGAAAATTTTTTGGCAACAATTGCATTTGATTACTTCATGAGTTATCTGCCCTTCTGCCGTTGGATTACCATTCTTCTTTCCACAATATTTTACCTTAGCACGTGGCAGGACCATATTATTGTCTATCAACCAAGATAAAACTGCTTGAGGTGTTTGATTAGAGGAAGAAGGACCCATCGCACATGCTCTTTTACTTGATCGCATATCACCATCTCCTTTTTTGAGAGAAGGCCCAGACTTTACATCCCCATGTTTTCTTTTCTTTCTTGGTTCTTTTAACAATAAGACCAGAGGTATTCCATTGGTAACCTCTCACATAAGTTTTCCATAGCCGTTAGTAGAGAAGACACTAATTCTGATAAGTGGCTTTTGGTTTCCTGCTTTTTCATGCACCATCTGTAAGCTTTTCAAAAAGACATAGAAGTTCTTCCTTCTAGAGAATAATCATGATATCTCTTGGGATTCTTCCCAAAAGAATAGAATATTCATCTAGTTGTAGCTACGTGTTTCTTAGCATTTAGAGATGTAGCCCCTATCTTCACCCCATGTCAATAGGACTTCTGATAGGCAGAAGTGTCTTGATATTTTGGTAAACAATAGTCAATTACAGCTTGGTGGCACATTTCAAGCTCAGTCATTATCATGTCAGGCTCAATTCTTGTTTCTTCAGTGCAATTCTTGTTTCTTTGGGATCAATTGTGGATTCTTCAGGCTCTATTCTTGATTTTTCAAGATCAATTCTTGATTCCTCATGTTCAATTCTTGTTTCTTCAGGGGCAGTACTTTTCTGTTCAGGCTCAATACTTGTCTCTTTAGGTTCACTACTTGTTTCTTCATGCTCAATTCTCGTTTCTTCAGGCTCGATTCTTATTTCATTAGGCTCATTTCTTGTTTCATTAGGCACCTCACTATATGTTGGTCCTTCAATACAAGGAAACTAGGTAGAGTTATTAGTGCCACTGGGTAAACTAAGCTGTTCAACTGGGGGAACCACTCGACAAATTTTTGACTCTTCCTACACCTTGCAAACTTCACTAAGTGACTCACAAATGCTTCCATTAGGAGTAATATAATTTTTCTTAATCTTGCCATTCTCAATTTTGAGTTCAAATTTCTAGCCCATATATAAAAGATGCTTTTTAAAATTTTTCTTCGAGGACATAGATGGCATAAACTTAGTTGTAACTTCTAGACAAGAATCAGGTTCCTTGAATAGTTACTACCAATCAATTTTCTTCTTCTTTATAGGAAGTCCTTCCCCGTGAATCTAGAATTCACAAATATTAGTTGTTCACTCTTTCTATTGGACGAAATACTAGCAATGTCATCACTAGGTGGCTTCTCAAATTCTCTTATTGGGGTTGTTTCTGGGCAAGAGTCAGGCTGACCAAACCCGGTCTGCCCCTCTAATTTTTTCTTCTTTGTAGGAAGTCTCCCCTGCAAGGCTTAGCATTTGCGATAGTTAGTGGTTGACTCTTGGTACTTGACAAAATATTAGCCATGTCATCACTAGCCATGTGCTAATCACTAGCTCGAAGAACAATTTGCTTTTCAACATAGGATAGGATGTTTTCCATCAGTAATATCATCACTATCCATGTGGTAATCATTAGCTCGAAGGATAGGATGTTTTCCATCTTCTACATGTGGTATTACCACAAATTCTTAACAAGGATGGTCATCTGTATTACCGCATGATTTCTCTGTTTTACATCTAGCTAGTGATGAAATTACTGGTTTTTTGTCTAGTACCAAGAGTCAACCACTGACTATCGCAAATGCTAAGCCTTGTAGGGGGAGACCTCCTACAAGGAAGAAGAAATTAGATGGGCAGACCGGGTTCGGCGAACTTGACTCTTGCCCAATAACAATCCCGATAAGAGAATTTAAGAAGTCGCCTAGTGATGACATTGCTAGTATTTTGTCCAATAGAAAGAGTGAACAACCAACTTTTATGAATTCTAAGAGTCACAAGGAAGGACTTCCTACAAAGAAGAAGAAATTTGATTGGCAGTAACAGTTCAGTGAACCTGATTCTTGTCTAGAAGTAACAACTAAGTATATGCCATCTATGTCCTTGATGAAAAAGTTTAAGAAGCATCTGTTATATACAGGCTAAAAATTTGAACTCAAAATGGAGAATGGTAAGATTAAGAAAAATTACATTGCTCCTAATGGAAGCGTTTATGAGTCACTTAATGAAGTTTGCCAGGTGTTGGAAGAGTCAAAAATTTGTCTGTTGATTCCCCCAGTTGAATAGAATAGTTTACCTAGTGGCACTGATAACTCCACTAGTCTCCTTGTATTGAAGGAACAACATGCAGTGAGGTGTCTGATGAAACAACAATTGAGCCTGATGAAATAAGAATCGAGCCTGAAGAAATGAGAATTGAGCATGAAAAAACAAGTATTGAACCTGAAGAGACAATTATTGAGCCTGAACAAAAAAGTACTGCCCCTGAAGAAACAAGAATTGAACGTGAGGAATCAAGAATTGATCCTGAAGAATCAAGAATAGATCCTGAAGAATCCACAATTGATCCTGAAGAATCAAAAATTGATCTCAAAGATATAAGAATTGAGCTCGAAGAAACAACAATTGATCCTAAAGTAACAATGATTGAGTTTGAAATATGCCACCAAGCTGTAATTGACTATTGTTTACCAAAATCTCAAGACATTTCTGTATAACAGAAGTCCTATAAACATGGTGTGAAGATAGGGCTATATCCTTAAAAGCTAAGAAACACCTAGCTGCAACTAGATGGAAATTCTATTATGTTGAGAAGAATCCCAAGAGATATTGTTACTGTTCTCCAGAAGGAAGAACTTTTGTGTCTTTTTGAAAAGCTTGCAAATGGTGCATGAAACAGTGGGAAGCTGAAAGCCACTTATCAGAACAAGTGTCTTCTCCAACAAAGGCTATGGGAAAGGCATGTGAGAGGTCACCAGTGGAATACCTCTAGTCTCATTGTTAAAAGAATCAAGAAAGAAGAGAAAACATGAGGATGTGAAATCCAGACCTTCTCTCAAAAAAGGAGATGGTGATATGCGATCAAGTAAAAGAGCTTGAGAAGATGGTGTAGGATTCTTTGAGAGAGAAGTGTAGGCAATAAGAGGCTTCACTGTGGTTGTAATTTCACTTGTTCATTTGTAATGTATGTAGTAATGTCATTCTTCACTCCAAATCTTTCTTCAATTTTCTTGATATTTTCTCAAAAATGCATTTAAGGGAGTAGTTGGGGAGTGGTTTCCAGTTAATTTTTGTCTGCTTTGCCCCTCTCCCTGAGCTCCACTGACTTTTTTATTCCTGTTAGTGTGATTTCCTTCTTGGATATCTAGTAATACCCTTTGAAATCCCATTTTTCTACCAATGGGGCGCGTCTCTTTTCTTCTGGGCCTATCTTCTTTATCAGGCTTGTTCCTTTGGGCCATGCCTATAGGTATGTGAGCTTTTAGGCATAGTCCTCTTTATGCTCTGTTTGTCGATGAGTCAGGGATCCTACCTCGGCGGCCCTTCTATTGGTGGTTTTCTTTGAAAATCGGACAACCTCCTAGTTTTCATCATATGTTTCTTGCAATTTTATTTTACGGGGATCTTCTCCTGCCCTTTTTAGTGGGTAATAGATGGGAAATTGTTATTTGTTTGTCGCAATCGGGGAAAGTAAAACAAAACTTTAGAGAAGAAGACGAGGAAGAAAGAGAAAGATAATAAAAAAGAAGAAATAGAAAAGTAAAACAAAACTTAATAATCTTGGTATTACCAGTATCATTAGTTATATATCTTATCAATACCATATATAAGATGTATAAGTAATACAATATTAATTATACATAGACTGAAAAAAAGCTCGTTTTATAGAGTTTATTAAGAAAAATAACACATGAATTTTTTTTATGTAGTATTAGTACCTTGTTTGGTATTTCTTTTCAATATATGTATTACTAATGCTTGTATTATTTATACACTCTATTGTGTATTAAGGAACGTATAATTAATAACATGAATTTTTATGTTTTAGTAATACAATGATTTTTCATACATGCGTTAGCATGATTAAAGGCCTAATTGTCCCTCAAAATCATTTTTACATCTTTCTATACCATAAATGTGGAGGGTATCTTTGTAAATAGTTTTCTAATGCAATGCATGCTATTTTTAATGCATTAAACCAAAGAGAAAATACATAAAATACCCTTGAACTTGTCTGCGAAACTTATTTTAATACTTTAACTTTACAGATAATTCTTTACCACCCTAAACTCATTTCAAGTGAATCTAATATCACCTTAACATTATAATACCAATCTCATAATGACAAGTGTATTATTGTACACATGCCACGCCAGTGCCACACATTACCATATTAAAATTATTTAAACTTTAATTTTTAATTCTTTTTTATTTATTTTTATTTTTTTATAAATTTCAGAAAAAATAAAAATTAATCTAAGATTTAAAAATAAAAAAACAACTAACTCGACAATTGATTATCAAAATAATACTCACAATAAAAATATTCAATCTTTAAGAAATAAGAATTGAGCATGAAAAAACAAGTACCGAACCTGAAGAGACATATATTGAGTCTGAAGAGACAAGTATTGTGCCTAAAGAAACAAAAATTGATCCCGAAGAAACAAGAATTGAGCCTGAAGAAACAAGAATTGTGCATGAAGAAATAAGAATTGAGCTTGAAGAAACAAGTACTGAACCTAAAGTGACAGGTATTGAGCCTGAACAAAAAAGTACTGCACCTAAAAAAACAAGGATTGAACCTGAAGAATCAAGGATTGAACCTGAAGAATCAAGGATTGATCCTGAAGAATAAAGAATTGAGCTTGAAGAATCAATAATTGATCCTGAAGAATCAATAATTAATCCTAAAGAATCAACAATTAATCCTAATGAAACAGGAATTGAGCTCGAAGAAACAAGAGTTGAGCCTAAAGTAACAATGATTGAGCTTGAAATGTGCTGTCAAACTATAATAGACTATTTCCTTTTACCAAAACTCTGGACACTTCTGCCTATCATAAATCCTATAGACATGGGGTGAATACAGGGGCCACACCCCTAAAAGCTAAGAAACACCTAGCTGCAACAGGATGGAAATTCTCTTATATTGGGAAGAATCCCAAGAGATATGTTACTGTTCTCCAGAAGGAAAAACAATTATCTTTTCGAAAAGCTTGCAAATAGTGCATGAAAAAGTGGGAAGCTAAAAGCCACTTATCAGAACAAGTGCTTTCTTCATCAACGGCTACGAGAAAGTCATGTGAGAAATCACCAGTGGAAATACCTCTAGTTTCATTGTTAAGAGAATCAAGAAAGAAAGTAAACATGGGGATGTGAAATCTAGGCCTTCTCTAAAAAAAGAAGAAGAAAGAGATGGTGATATGTGATCAAGTAAAAGAGCACGAAAAGATGGTTTAGGATTATTTGTGAGAGAAGTATGGGCAATAAGAGGCTTTATTGTAGTTGCATTGTTCATGTGTGCATTTTTAGCGTAAGTAGTAATGTTATCCTTCACTTCAAATCTTTCTTGGATTTACTTGACATTTTTCCTTCCATGGAGGGGGATTCACCATAAATGGCATTTAAAGGAGTAGTTGGGGAGTGGCTGCCAATTAATTTCTGTCCACTGGGCCCCTCTCTCTAAGCTCTACTAGCTTTTTTATTCCGATCAGTGTGATGTCCTTCTTGGGTGTTTAGTAATACCTTTTGAAGTCCTATTTTTCCACTAATTGGCCCAATTTCTTTTCTTTTGGACCTATCTTCTTTATCGGGCCTATTTCTTAAGCCCATGCCAATAGGTGTGTGAGCTTTTGAGGCATAGTCCTCTTTGTGCTCTGTTTGGTGGTGTGTCAGGGACCTTAGCTCCACGATCCTTTTGTTGGTGGTTTTATTTGGGAATAAAAACCCTCCCAGTTTTCCATTGTATGTTTCCTTGCAGTTTTCTTTTACGGGGATATTCTCCTGCACTTTTTGGTAGGTAATAGTTGGCCAATTGTTATTTGTCTGTCCCAATCAGCCAATTCTCTCTCCCTCATGGATTACTCTTTGTTTATGAGTACCTATGATTAGCTCACTCTTCACTGGTTTCCAACGGGACTTGGATGCATATTCTTGCATACTATTCTCTCAGGGTTCTTGACATGCATGCGTCTATCTTGATGAGGGCACTCAATTTCTGTCCCATCCTTTCTAGCATTTTGCTTATTATAGAACTCATTGGGGAGATGTGGAAGCCTTTCCCAATTGTAGTATGGGTAATTGTTGACGTTTGTGGGTCGAAGTCAGGTTCCCATTTCCTAATAAAGACAAAGTTCCCGGTGATGAACCATGGTCCTTCATGTAGCACTTTGTTGGCATTATTTACAAAATTAAATTTTTCTATATAGTAGTCATTTCCTAGATCTATCAGAACTAGTGGTTTTGTGGGTTTCCATAGGTCTACCAACTTATTCCTTAGGTAGGTGTACGGTAATTCCCTACCAAAAACTTTGATAATGACAGAGGCTCGCCATGGTTGGCAGAGCCTCTGTAGTTCATCATGAGTTAGTTGAATTGTGTCTGGGTTTGTTGGAGGGGTTATCTCAAATCCATTTGGTTTGTTGTGGGAAACTCATAGCCTTGATTCAGCATGTTACTTTTTTTCGAGAAGGATCTCCTCGAGGTGTGGTTCCTTCCTCTGTCCGGTGGGTTAGGTGGTTTCAATGGTTGGGGGAGTGGATGTCAATAAATGTGTTACTTAGTTTCGTTCATAGATAGAGGAAAAAACTTAATGGCGCAAGTCTATGTGCACCTAATTGTGGATTGTTGAAATAACCAAAAACTTCCCACACTTGTTACGTCTATTATTCCGTCATAAGTACTAAAATTTGAAGTGTATCACTCTGGCATTTAAAAAATATATAGTTTTAAATATGTACAGTGAAATAATTAATTTATAATAAATATAAATTATTCACCGAATGATCTATTTTTTTTTATAATTATTCCTTAAAAAAAACTCGATTCATACATGTGCTTTGCACGTGTGTCCTAAGAAAATAGTATATTGATAGAAATGAATAACAAATATATACTTGTGAGTCATATGCTTATCTATCCTGGGATGTTTTGGATAACATTTTAGTGGTTATTGAAATTTGCTTTATGACTATTAAAATGTCGTTTTGTTGATAATAACTTTGAAGATAAATTGGTTATTGAATTTTGTTTTATGACTATTAAAATGATGTTTTGTTGATAATAACTTTGAAGATAAAGTATTTATTGAAATTTGTTTTATGACTACTAAAATGTCGTTTTGTTGATAATAACTTTAACAATAAAGTCCTTATTGAAATTTGTTTTATGACTATAAAATGTTGTTTTGTTGATAATAACCTTGAAGATAAAGTGGTTATTGAAATTTGTTTTATGACTACTAAAATGTCGTTTTGTTGATAGTAACTTTGACGATAAAGTGGTTATTGAATTTTTTTTATAACGTTTAAAATGTCGTTTAACTTTGAAGATAAAGTGGTTATTGAAATTTATTTTATGACTACTAAAATGACGTTTTGCTGATAATAACTTTGAAGATAAAGTGGTTATTGAAATTTGTTTTATGAATATTAAAATGTCGTTTTGTTGATAATAACTTTGAGGATAATTTTATATTTAATATAAAATTAATAAATAGATTTTCTTTTTTACAAAGTATTATTGATAATTTTAATTCAATTTTGAAAGAGAATTTACACTTAGTAATTACTGGAATTTTTTCGTGATTATTGAAATGTTATTTTTTTGATGATAACTTGACAATTTTATCAATATATACTTCATCCATTCTATTTTAACTATTATTTTAACATTTTTCCTATCCTAGCTATCAAAATAAAATAAAATTATAAGATGTAGTTTGTTAAATTCTTCCAGTTTATTTGATTTTTTTGAATTGAGAATTACTAAGACTGAAGTTATTTCTTTAATCTTAATGGTAATTTAAAATCTAAAATTCAAATATTATCCAAATTCCCTCCATTTCTTTTTTGAATTTTCAAGATTTTTACTTACAAAATTCAAATTATTTTTTTAAAAAAATACATGTCCAAACATAATTTCAAGTTTTATAAATACAAACTTAAAAAATTTGAATTTTCAAATTTCGAATTTCAAATCTATGGCCAAATAGGGACAAAATATAGTAAATATTCGAGAAAAAAAATTAAAATGGTCAAAATTCCTTTTAATTACTATTTAGAAAAAACGTGTAAAAGAAAAATACCATAAATAAAATAACACCAAAAATAGTACTAGTAGATCTCATTGAAAATGCCTATCATATAAACTATGCTAGTTTTACTTAATCGTTAATTAATCACTTACAATATTGATTAGTGGTTAGCTGGTCATTTTTGTTAATATTATAATAGAGTTAGCGGTACTTTTGGTAAAGATTCTGATTTTAGTTTTCTGTATTTGGCCAAGCATATTAAATTTTTAATTATTTAAATTATTTGCTTTTTAGTCTTTTCCCTTTATCCACAAATTTACCAAAAGCATTAACCGTCTCAGCACTTAATCACTTCTGTTTTGTTTAATATTTTTTTTTATTGTATCTTCATATTTAATGATAAATACAATTCTATAAATATTTTCTATTCGAATGGATAAAAAAGGTTTTAATTAGTCAAAGGTTAAATACGTAGAATTATTATATATACTAATAAAGTAGGGACTGTGAACACACTTAATTTGGAAAATAAGTTATTATATGATTGTAATATATTATCATTAAGGTCCTTTAATATATTAAAATTTTATATTGTACTTATTTGATCATGAATATAAATTGAGATTATTTCTAAATCTTTTATACATAGTATAATTCATTTATATTACATGCATACTTCACTTTTAATATATAGTACGATTTTTTGATCAAAATACTTATAAGACATTTTAAGATATTTATAATACATACTTCCTCCGTCCAACTTTACTTGGCCCCAGTTGACTTGACACAAAGATTAAGAAATAGGAAATGATGAGGTAATTTTATCAAAATACCCTTTGAATATAATAAATACTATGTCT
The DNA here is from genome assembly GCA_000787875.1 of Solanum virginianum. Taxonomy (NCBI): domain Eukaryota; kingdom Viridiplantae; phylum Streptophyta; class Magnoliopsida; order Solanales; family Solanaceae; genus Solanum; species Solanum virginianum. The sequence continues at coordinate 108,587 of DF359670.1, forward strand.
TGAAAAATATAATGGAGAAATGACTATAATTAATGATAAGGGTAAATTACGAATTAAGTGTAAAATTATCTCTTAATTTGATAAAGTGGACAACTATTGTTGGACATCCAGGGGCCAAGTAAAGATGAACAAATGGATTATATAATTCACTTTTAATATATAATACAGTTATTATAAATGATAAATATTTTTCAAATATGAAATATCTAGATAATAAATAAAAAATATATTTAAAAATAGTAAATATTTTATAAAATAGATTCAAAAGGTAATTCTTCCTTTTATTAATAAGTAGCAAAATAAATAGTGCTAATACAGAGTAGGGCCATTCTACTATCTAAAGACAGAATTAAAATTCTAGGCCTAGTAAGTGAAATAAACGAGTAAAAAATTGAACCTTTTTAAGAAGCCTTTTTTAAAAAATAAATAGAGAATTACAATATTTATTTAACATATTGTGAAGAGGAATATTTTGTCTCACATAATTAAGGCAAGTATATGAGGTCCTTCTCAATTATCTAATGGGCCCCCACTTCATACTGAAGTTAGAACTATTTAATTATTGGTAGATGATTTTATATTTTTAATTCAAATAGGCAGATGGTTACACTACTAGTGTGTTGTCAATCAGAGAATTTTCATAAATAGTCTATGCTTGAAATTTAATATGACCAAATAGCTATATTTTAGATAATTACACGGCGTAACCTCGGCTATGCGACCTAGAGAGGAAGAGAGAGAGGCGAGCAAGATTGCGAGAGGGAGGAGAAAGACGAATTGTATAATTATATTTGTCAAATTGTTTGTGTATATCTATCAAATTATATATGTGTAGTTAATATATATACGTATTTGTATATCTGTCAAGCGAGATTGGAAGAAGGGGGAGAGAGGAGAGCGAAATCGAGCGAGGGAGGAGAGAGGTGAGCGAGAGAGGGCAGAGAGTGGAGAGAGGCGAATTGTATATGTATATCTATCTGATTGACTATGTATATATGCAACTGGTATACATATGTAATTGTATACTTGGCAAAACATTACATAGAGAGAAGAGTGAGGGGAGAGAAAATAGCAACACAACCATACCTATAGTTATAAATTATATTTTTTTTAAAATCATAGTTGTATAATGTAAATACATATCATATGTTTGCCTAGTTAAGTTATTTTTTCTTTAATTATTTGTAGATGATTTTATTTTTTTAATTCAAATAGGCATATGGCCACACTAGTAGTGTGTTGTCAATAAGGTCTAAAAATTTTATCATAATATTATTATTGTCAATAAAACTAGATAAGTATGGCCCATGCTACATGGGCCCAACGTTTAGTCTTATTAGGGACCTAAAATTGCAAATATAGATGATTAAATTTATGTATAAACGACATTATATATTAATTGTTATGTATTAATAAAAATACATTTCAATAACTAACATTTTACTATCTGTTGACAATGTGTTAATTGCAATGCTTCACAATGCGCTTCCAATTTTTCTGGTGACCCTTCATGTTCAACAACAACGTGTCATTTTATTACTACTTGAAATCCTAATTTTAATACATACAACTTTTAATACAACAAGTTGTCCTGACATGATGTTGCAAAAGCGATGCTACCCTCTCTTGGTGTGTGAAAACATGTTGTTGATTGTACTATCTTTTGAAGTGTATCAATTTTCAGAGATTCAAGATTTTCAGACTCCTCACCTACGAGGAGTAGTTATGACTCGTAGGAGGGTCCACGAGTCATAAATGGGGTCTCATGGACCCTGCCAACAGTTTTACTGAGGGGTATTTTTATCCTTTTCGACTCTTTGTAACTAAAACCCCTCACATTTTTAGACTTGGATAAGGTCTTAAAATTAAACCCTTGAGTGTTCATTCCCCCATCTTTCACTTGGATTTACTTGAGAGCAAGAGGAGAGGAGAAAGAGGAGCTAGGGCTTCAAATCCAAGTGCAAGGATTGGTTGGAGTTTCGTTGTTTCTTCCATCCTCAGTTATGTAAGGCTTACCAAAGTATGGAATCTTGTTCTTCCACACGCCCCTGTACTTATTTGAGTCAAGGCTTTGGTATTAGATGATATTTGAGAAATTTTATACTCCAATATCAAATTCTTGTACCTATTATGAGATTTCTTGATGATATATGAGATATGTTGTTGCATTGCATGATTTTCTACATGAAGTTGTGATGGAGCTTTTCACTTGATAGCATGATCCCTAAATTGCATAATTTCATGCGCTCTTGTGCAAATTATAGAGTTGATGATGAGTCTGAGTATATGAGCTGAGTAGTTTGAGCGTGATTGAGTATGAGAAACGTGTTACATGGAGTCGCACATGTCACTATGCATGACCACCTTGCACTGCACTACTTGATGAGTAAATTGAGTGAGTCTAACTGATCGTATGAGTCTAAGTCGAGTTGATTGTTGCATTAATCGCTTGAATTGATGAATAACTGAGATAAGATGACCCTATGTGGTTGAGTTTGAGCTAACTAATGAGTTGATTGATGAGTCACATGATGATTTGAGCATGTTTTAGTCTTGGGAGTAGTATTGAGCACCGAATTGGGTGATTGAGGAGCACCCAAAACTACGTTTGCCAGCGTAGGATAGTCGTTTCAGCATAATACTGGCGACTCTTATCCCACAAGTGGACACTCTCTAAGGATCTGAGGGAGCGAGGTTGAGTTTGATCGCCCTTTTCCATGGCAAGTAAGCAACGATGCTGATTCATTGTGCATCAGCTAATTGAAGGTGGTGGGATGAGGATGTCGGTTAAGAGAAGCTCCTTAGCAATACTGATTTGAGCATGAGATTTCAAACTGATTCTATTTTACTGAGCCTATCTTAAAAAGCATGATTTTACTATAACACTTGCATAAAATATTTTGAGCATGAGTTGTTGAGCCGAGGTGAGTGCGTTGAGCTTTACTTTTCTTGAGCCATTTTACTTACCATTATATTCCATGTATTGACGTCCATTTGGATATGCATCTTTTTATGATGCAGATACATGTGATAGAGAACTTCAACCCATGCATTATTGAGGTCCAGTTCAGTACACTTCTAGAGTTGGTGAGCCCTCCCTTATATTCCGGAGGAGCCTGTTATCTTCTTATTATTGTTAAGTACTTATTTACTTTTGATTAAGGTGTCCATGGCCTATTATGGAGCCATTCTAGAAGGTTGAGTAGAGGCTTCATAGACATTGGAGTAGAGTATTTAACGAGTATTTTGTATCTAAACGTATCCTCATTATAAGCTATGATATAGTAGAGTTATGCACTTATTTATCTTCTTGCATATGATGTCTTACTTTCTGAGTTATCCTTCCACTATCGAGTTGATGTGACAATGAGGCAAAGTAGTTCTCTTGGGGAATCAACAATGGTTCTTCAAGTGCTGGCCACGCCAAGAGTACCCGCTTGGGGCGTGACATAATTACACAGCATAACCTCAGCTATGTGACCTGGAGAGAAAGAGAGAGGCAAGCAAGATCGTGATAGAGAGGAGAAAGACGAATTGTATAATTATCAATTAAATTGTTATTAGTATTTAAAACACCTGTGATCCCAATCTCCATTTTTGAGATACATCCTATCAATGTGGTCAAATAGATTGGATTGGAAGGTGTGTTAATATGAGAGATACTTTAAATAATAATGTTGTCAACATTTCCACAAACTGCATTGTTCATTGCTTCAGTTCCACTAACAGAAAAACCTTGGCGTGCAATCGTATGATAGTTCTGACCTTCAGC
>DF359670.1:112420-136420 GCA_000787875.1 Solanum virginianum
ATCGTATGATAGTTCTGACCTTCAGCAATAGGATCATTCTGCAATACACAATTTAAGCAAGGACTTGGACTACAATAAGTTTCCCCAGATTGTTCATTTTGATTTATGAGGAAACAAATCAAACTTTCAAATAAAACCAGTACACCACAGGGTCAATAAACGAAATTAAGGACCTACCAGCTCAATATCAATGCCGTTAAAGTCCATCATGACACCATACTTATTCATCTCCACAGCCTCATTGGTTTCCTCTAAGAGTTCAACACTCTCTTCAAATGCCTTAGTTGTTCTTGGAACAGAAGGATTCCTTTGAGAATCCTGTATTTTTAATTATTAAGCATATAAACATAAATATACATACACAACACATATTTACATACGTAAATCACAAATATATACATGTGATTTATACACAAAAGAGGTAAAGTAATTAGTTTATTCATCACGTACACAGAATGGAAAAATGAAAACATGGAAAGTATATGGGAGGCGAGCAAGATCGCGAGAGGGAGGAGAAAGATGAATTGTATAATTATCAATTAAATTGTTATTTGTATTTAAAACACTTGTGATCCCAATCTGCATTGTTGAGATACATCCTATCAATGTGGTCAAATAGATTGGATTGGAAGGTGTGTTATCATGAGAGATACTTAAAATAATAATATTGTCAACATTTCCACAAATTGAATTAACGCTACAACGTTTATTGCTTCAGTTCCACTGGTAGTAAAACCTCGGCGTGCAATTGTATGGCTGTTCGGATAAGTATATAAAGTATATACATACGTGTGATTTATATATAAAAGAGGTAAAGTAATTAGTTTATTCGTCACGTACACAAAATGAAAAAATGAAAACAGGAAAGTACATGGGAAGTTAACCTTGAGAGCTTATTTGCCTAATGAAGTATCGGTGAAGGTAACGACAAAATCGCATAATTTTACCCATTCAAGGACCCTGAGACTGTCTAGAATTAACGATGGTTGATAAAAGGCTAGTCCAGATCTCGAATCTAGTGGTTTGTTTAGGAACGCATGGACATTAAAGGTAATGGACTCCCTGAAAACGCCATGAAATATTAGGAAAGCAAATGCTACGGTGGCGAACGAAGGTGATGAATTGGCAAGCATTATGGCTGAAAGGAGCATCATGCATTTGAAAATGGATATTTCGAGTAGATGATTTGCAGAGCAAGTGGAAAAAGCACCAGTGACGGGGAGAGGGATTGTATGAAAGTAGATAGACTTTAGTAAGATTGATGGTTACAGTCGAAGACACATAAATTGGGCCTTGAAGATTTTGGCTTTCACCCATAGCCCATGTCATTTTTAAGCATGAAATTTTCATAATTAGCTAACTGATGAAATATAATAGAGCCTCCTTAGCTACAATTTTTCTAATTATATTTCATAGCTATAGTTTCAATTGCTATGTCTAGCTAACAATATGTGGAATTAATCAAAATGCCTAAAAGTTGTCTTGACCACTACAGTCATAAAAAAATATATCTTTTATGAGTTTCAAATTTATACTATGTCACGTTCTATGATTACAAACAACTCTAGCATGGCCAACTCTAAAGCTAATAGTTCATGGATTTTGTTTTCAAATTCATTCCCTCATAAGACATGACTAAGGGTGAGTACACATCACACTCTCAGACCCCATAAGTGGGATGTTACAGGATATTTTATTGCTATTGTATATTTGATTATTTGATCACTATGAATTCATGTTCTCTTAGACAATTTTCAATGAATAATCAAGTTTTTTTGAAGCTATATACAAAAGGATTAAGTGAGTGAGTATCCGAATTGCCAATATTCTCGATGAGTGAATGATTTTTAATTAAAACACATGTTGTCACTATCACGTCCCAGGAGGGTACCCTAGATGTAACCGGCACCTAAAGACTTGCTAGTCTCCAAACGAACCACTTGGACTTATCTCATTCATTAAATTAGTAAACTCTACCAATCAGCAGAAAATAAAAAGGAAGTAAATGGGACATATCCTCTAGTCTCAAAATAGTATTATAAATAAAAGGCTAGTAGAAAGAACTAGCTCACAATCTTATCAATCAATATCTGACTCTAGTCTATGAAGCCTCTATCACTATCAGGTGGTGCCAATGACAGACCTAGGGTTACCTCAATCAAAATTAAGCTAAGCAATTCTAACTCTAAAGCAAGATAAAAATAAGGTAATGAATCCTCTGAAGAAGGGGAGGCTCACCAATCCGCTGAACGTCCAAAGATCTTCAACGATGCGCCTGCTAATGATCTCTATCCCATGTATCTATATCATAAAATAATACAGCGCCAGAGCGACATCAGTACGTAGAATGTATGGTATGTAAAATAGCTGAATGAAACTGAAAAAGGTAGAACAATATAGAAACAACAATCAACTTAATATAGAAACTAATCAATATGTCAAATGTCTATCTAAAGCAAGAATACAGAGTAGACAAATAACCCATCAACCAATCAACTCATCAATGAAATCAGACTTGTCTCAGAAGGACTTATTGTAACTCATCTCATCTCATCTTATCTCATCTTGACTCAGAGTACTCAAGGTGGGAACTTTCTAGGAGTTTCTCTTATATGACAACAATTACTTATGAGCCAATGACTATACAATAATCATGCTAATTTTATCATATTCATTTCATAGTTGCCAAGTAGGGAACGGATCGAATACACTAGGGACCCTAACAATCAAACTAGTCCTCTATTGTTTCAGGGTCACTATCAAGAGGGGACCTCAACATAATATGGTATGATGGTCCTAATCCTCACCTACATTTGGCTACATAGTTTGACGAGTGTGAGTTGGGTTAACTCTTACTCTTTTGGTGCTCGGTACTCCTCCTATGACATCAATGCTCATAAAATAATTGACCCAATCAATCCAATCAATATGATCATATCATCTCAAATCATCTCATCTCAAAAAATCAGCCTCGTAGAGGCAATCATCATTCAATCAGTCTCCTAGAGACTCATCATCTCATTAATCAACATCTTAATCAATAGCTCAAGGCTTAAAAAAATCATTAGGAAACAATTGAATAGACAAATCATTAGAGTTCATTTATGGAGACTTAAGGAACTACCATGGTCTATCAACTCATCATTCTCACATCACAGTCACAATCGCCATTCTAAATTCAAGGCTCTGGACTACATCCCTAGGTTCATTCATGCATGCTTTCAAAATAATCATGTAGGGTTATACAATATCTCATGAAAAATATTTAATTCAAGAAAATAAGTTTATGATGATCATCAACCTATGAGAATACATGTAAGTAATGTAATTTTCAGAAAAATCTTCAAGAAGCCATTCAAGAATCATATATGTAGACTCATTAGACTTTCAGCTTTTCTAAGAACATCTATGAGGGAAAATGAGAGAACAATCTCATGCTTTTAGTTTAGCCTTACATACCTGGGATAAAGCTCTTCCAATCAACTATCAAGAATTCTCCTTGAATTCTTCAATCTTGCGTTCTTCTTTCTTCTCTCTCAAGGCCTAACTTTCAAGTGTTGTAAAAAAGGACTTAAAATGGGGTTTAAGACACTATTTACTCATAAAAATAATCTAAATTGGTCGTGTTTTGAGTTTAGGAGGGGTTGGAAATTTTCGGGAATTACCCTCAACTTAAAAGAAAAAGTTTCATCCCGAAAATGCCCAGTCAAATGTCGCAGAGTGGGCGGGGACATATGTATTTCCCTTCCTAAAATTTCCCATAAAAAATATTTAAAAAAAACCAAGTGTTGGTCCCCGTCTCTGGCGTGTAGCACCTTTGGCGCACACCAACACTATTTCGTAATAAGTTGAAAAATTATCTTTTGACTCGGTTGCCCTAAAATTCGACCGAAACCATCTTTCACTAATTTTTTGTGTTAATTGCAAATCTGATCTCAGATTTTCCATCAGAGCTTGGGAAGATGCATTATGCATATGATTCAATTCTAGGGGTATTTTGATAATTTTATCGGGCATTACATCTTCTCCCCCTTGGGATCATTCATCCTCGAATGGTGAGTAAAGGTAGATATGAAAGCACGAATGGACTCAAAACTCATCTCACCATTCATATCTATCAATCAAACTCTCAATTCTATCTTAATCATCAATCAACTCTATTCGAACTCAAGAATAGACAATCAACAAGAAAAGACGATCAATTTAGTTAAGGGTAAGATAATGTACCTTCAACATTTTCATCATTTGGCACGAATAGGTATGGATATTTTGCTTTCATCTCTTCCTCAGCTTCCCATGTGGCCTCCTCAATGAATTGATTCCTCCACAAGAATTTGATTGAGGCTATCTCTTTGGTTCTTAATCAGCGAATCTGACAATCAAGGATTTGGACCAAAATTTCTTTGTAGGTCAAGCTATCCTTCACTCTAATGCTCTCCACTGGGATTACCAAGTTAGGATCACCCAAAAGTTTCTTCAACATCGACACATGAAACACTGGATGGATACCATCTAACTTGGAAGGCAACTCTAATTCATAGGCAACCTTTCCAATCCTTTTCACAATCTGATAAGGTCTAATATAGCGTGGACTCAATTTACCCTTCTTCTCAAATCTCATGACACCTTTCATAGGTGACACTTTAAAATATACCCAATCATTCACCTAGAGCTCTAAATCTATCATCCTCACATTGGTGTAGGATTTGTGGCGACTCTGGGCAGTCTTCAATCTCTCTTTAATGACCTTGACCTTCTCCATTGATTGATGGACAAGATCAGGTTCGATCAACTCTTCTTCTCCAACCTATTGCTTTCGAGACCTCGGTAGATAAGTAATGAAGTCCATATTGATCATCTCCTACTTTTATTTTGGAATCTCAATGTTCTGAGCTAATCCACATGGCCTTTGATGCTCAACTTTCACTTGCTGGCAGTTCGAGCACTTTGTAATAAATTCAGTAATATCTCTCTTCATTCCACTCCACCAATAGACCTCTCTCAAGTCGTGGTACATCCTGGTAGAGCCAAGATGAATGGAGTGTCTAGTGCTGTGAGCTTCAACCATGATTCTATCTCGAATACCATCAACATTGGGGATGCACAATCTGCTCTTGTATCTTAGCTTGTCACTACCCAAGCCTTGGGTCTAGACGTGACGAATAAGAAGTCCGAAGATAACCCAAACTAGCCTCTTGATTGTAACATGCACACATTCTTAGTTGTGGAAGCAAAATTAATCAATAATAAGAGTCAATTAATAAAAAGGGAAAAAGGGACTAGGGGAAATCTTTGTTAGTCATAGAAGGATAAAAAGAGTCAAACTCATAATATATAGAAAAACATAACGTCCAACAACATCTATAATTTAGAATGGGGCGAGGGCCAAGACACTTCCTCGGCTCATCCTTATAATAATAAGTATCCACCATAAAGAAGAAGTCTTAACATAATATGAAAGCAAATAGATATATTACCCAGATGTGAGGACTCACACCAAGAAATAGCTTTGAACGGTCTGACTAGTCACGTGGAGGAGGAGGATCGATACGAGCTCCAGTACCTACATGGTAATATTATGTAGGCATAGAGTATACATTAGTACATTTGAATGTACTAAGTATGATGGATGCAATGCATCGAAGACATAAGCCATAATATTCAAAATGCATTATCTTAATCAATCGATATAAAATCCCAATATGACATGCATGATTGATGCTCATGATAAAACATGCTTGTAAAACATTTCTCTTGTATATCTTGTTTAACATAATAGATTGACATGAATAACTCATCTAAATACCTTAAACTAGAGGGTGAGAAATATAGCATGAGTCATGACCCCTTCTAGTAGGTAGTGGATAGTACATGGTATTATGTTGTACATGAGGGTGAGGCTTACAACATGGTTCATGACCCCTTCACGTAGACATAAGATATTAAGTAGTATTGATCCGTACATGAGGGTGAGGTATACAATGAAAAGCCCCAAAAATGTACTTCGAAAATGCCCATAATTGTAATTTCTGTATATCTCAAAATCTATGCGTGATATTGTACATGAGGGTGCAGTATACAACATGGTTTATGAACTTTTTATGTAGACATTAGATAGTAAATAGTATCAAATCGTACAAGAGGGCGAGGTAAATAACATGGTTCATGACCCCTTCATGTGGATATAAGATAAAACATATTAATAAGTCGCACATGAGGGTGAGGCATAAAACATGATTCATGAACACTTCATGTGGACATTTTCCTTGTACTAGAGGGTAAGGAGTACGACATGATTCATGACCCCTTCTAGTAGGCTTCACAATTCACAAGAGCATAAAACTTAACATAAGAGCTCAATAGTTCACTTGTAGATTATAAAGACTCATCATGGTTTCAATGCATGCTTGGGAGTCCATAATTATCTTAAAACACTTAACGTGTAAATCATGTAATAGTTCGTCAACAACTTGAGGATTCTTGTCATGTAATTTCATCAAGCACATAATGGGTTCATGATACTTGTTCAAAGTCATGCAACTCATGAGTATAACAAAAAGAGTAAAATCAATTCAAAATCAACCACCAACATTGTAATAAAACCCTCAATTTGGGTATCATGAAATCCATATCAAAAGTTCATCATAGTTCATAGCTCAAATCATACATAGTCTCAATAGACATAAATCAACTCATGGAATAAGTTTAAAGTAGACATTCATGTATAATCAATCTATACTTGATAAAATCGCTACATAATTTATGTTCATATTTCATAATAAAAGATACCCATAAGTAATACAACCTGAAATGATGTAATTTTTGTAAAAAGAGAAGTTTGGGCTCTATTGGTGAAAGGGCCCATGGATGAAGACCCACATACCTTAAACTTTAATTTTCTTAAAATTAAGTTGAGGGAAACTTGAAGCTTGAGATGTATTCTTGAGTTCCAAAATTGAGCTTGAAATCTTTGAATTTGAATGGAGATTTTGATAAAGCCTTGGAGAGGTTTTCAAGAGAGGGTTTTGTGAGTTCTAGAGTTGAAAAATGGCTAAGTATGGTAGATTTCACGTTTAAATGGGTATTGGGTTATGAACCCAATGCCATTAGATGAAATAAGAAAAATTGGGAAAATCTTACACTAGTCCGTGCCCATGGCGCGGCTCGGACTAGACACATAGGCCAAACAACATTAGTCCATTCCCCAAGCACCTCGCGGCCTGGGCGCGGACAGCTAATGGAATCTTAAAATTAGTAAAAATTATTTTTCGCTATGGGTCTTCTAAAATCTGGGTTATACTATCACCCACTCAATTTTTTCCCCTGATCGAGAATATGAAGTCAGATTTCAAAAATCATGCACAAATTTTGAAATCTATGAAAATTACAATTATGGGGCATTTTGAAACACATAAGGGCCGTTTCAATATCTCTCTTTTGGGAACATTCATCCCCGAATGTCAAAGAAACATGCATGAGAAAAGTAAACATGAAGTTTTCATCCCGACATGAATACAACAAATGCACCTAAACATCATTTTCAAAAAGTCTCAACATAAATATGAAAAATCACCACAAATTTGCTACCATGAATATGAATACATGCAAATGACATAAGGGCTGAAACTTAAGATTTAAAATCATAGATGGGACTTGATTTATTAACTTCAGCTTGAATAGAGTGGAAGAGGAATGGATAGCGCTTTTTTATGTCTGCCTTGGCTTCCCATATGGCACTTTCAACTTGTTGATTCCTCCAAAGGACCTTGACGGATGCTACATCTTTGTTCCTTAATCTTTTAATCTGTCTATCAAAAATCTCAACCAGGATCTCCTCATATGTCAAATTACCTTCCACAACACCCACAACTTCTAAGGACACTATAGAACTTAGGTCACCAACACATCTCCTCAACCCATCAACATTAAGCACACATAACCTACCTTGGTACCTAAAGGCACCATCTCCCCCTTGGGAGAAAACCTCCATCTTTCCCTCCTTCACTAATACCTTTAATTCTAACAAAGCGGAGTCAATGTCTAGGGATAATTCTTACCACTTTCGTTCTACCCAAACTCATATTTGTCAAACTTAGCAACCAAAGGCCACCCTTAAAAGTATTAGTGCTCTCCTCACTGCGGGAGTAAGTCAAAACATCATCCACTGAATACCACTCCAGTATGTCAAGGTATGGTTTGAAGACCCTATTCATATGGTCCATAAATATTGTCGGTGCATTAGCCAAGCCAAAGGACATTACTATAAATTCAAAATGCTCATTCCTAGTCCGAAAAGTTGTTTAGGAATATCACACTCCCTCACTCTCACTTGGTGGTATCCGGACTAAAAATCAATCTTAGAAAATGACTAGCCCCTTGTAGTGTATCAAGTAGGTCATTTATCCTCAACCACCATGTTACAACTTTCCCACTCAAGGACGGGCACATTAGAGAACTAGAACCTAACCTTATGAGTTATACAATCAATGGGAGCATGATATGCATGTAACCAGTCTACCCCTAAAATAACATCAAAATCCACCATATCAAGTTTAACAAAATCACAAGGTAAGGGTTTATGCAACATAGACATGGGATAACCTCTATAAACTCTTCTAGTGATAATGGACTCACCAATGAGGATAGCCTAGTCAAAGGATTCACACAATAATTTGGGATATACATGAAATCTATTAACAACAAATGAAGTAATGAATGAGAGAGTGGCACCCAAATCCAACAGTACATACATATCATAATAAAAAACCTTTAACATGTCGGTAATGACATCGAGCACCTCATCCACTCCATGTCTTTTTTAGAGAGCATAGAACCGATTGTGATGTGGAGCACCCCCTTGGTGGCCACCTTGAGCCCTTTGATCAACATGACCACTTTTCTCTTGAGGGCGACCACCCTTGCCCTTGTTTTAAACATAAGGGCAATCAACAAGCTTGTGGCCTACTCTCCCACACCCAAAGCAAGCATTCGAACCCCTCAACCATTTGCCACTATGATTTCTCTCACACTTTTGGCACCTAGGATTAGTCATCCCACCATTACCATCTTTAAACCTTGGGTTAGGCACCCCATCATTAGTAAACCTCTCGTTTGGAGCATGGGAGGACCCTTGGCCTTAAAATTAATGACCTTGTTAGAAATGGTCACCCTTAGCACCTTAGAAACCACCTTCAAACCGAGCCCTCTTGGACTCTCCACTTCTCCTCTTCCTATGTTTTTCCCTCAAGTTGTTCGGCATATCTCATAAGCCAAGACAAGTCCATATCATTTATGAGCATAGTGGTCTAACACTATTCATTCACCAAGTCAGATACCCCCGACATGAATTTTTTCATTCTAGCTCTAGGATCGACAACCAAATGAGGAGCATACTTTGTGAACTTGTTAAATTTGAGGGAATACTCCCTCACACTCATGGTACCTTGCTTGAAGTTCATGAATTCCATCATTTTGGCCTCTCTCAACTCAATGGGGAAGAACCGGTTAAGGAAGGAGGCCTTGAACTCCTCCCAAGGAATAACATCATAATTTCCCCTCTTTTTCATTAAACAAACCAAATTTGAGACACATCTTTAAGTTGATATGTCGCTAGTTCTGCCTTCTCCTCTGAATTCAACCCTATAATAGCTAAGACCTTATATACCTCAGCGATGAACTCTTAGAGATCTTCCTCTGCTTTGGACCCATGGAACTCTGGAGGGTTCATCCTCGTGAAATCCCTCACTTTTAAGGCTGGAGTACGAGCATGAAGAGCTTGGGCCCCTTGGTTCAATTGATTGGTCTTAACACAGGCCAATATAGTGCTAACATTCCAGAACTCAACTTTGGTAGCACCTCCATCTTGAGAAGCTTAAGGAGCGGGATGAGCAGGTTGCTTTTCGGGTGCACGGGCCCTCCTTGGTCTTCCTCTTGGTAGCATCATGGTCTAAAAGAGCAGAAGAGCATTCGTTACGGGAAGAAGACTTATCTTTACATATAGAGCATGAGATAGATCCTGGAAAAGTGAAACATATCCTAAAATTCCTCATAACCTCCCATCCATAGTTGTGGTGCGCTTCACAACCATGATAAGACTCTAATTGACGCGGTGTGTTGGATCTCCAAGGACCATTAACAACCTAGTGCTTTGATACTAAGCTTGTCACGATCCAAGCCTAGGGCCTAGACGTGACATGGCAAATAAAAAGTTCGAAGACAACCCAAACAAGCCTCTTGATTGTAACATGCACACATCCTTGGTTGCAGAAGCAAAATTAAGCAATAATAAGAGTCAATTAAAAAAAATGGAAGACAGGACTAGGGGAAATCTTTGTTAATCATAAAAGCTTAAAAAAGAGTCAAGCTCATAGAATATACAAGACATAGTATCCAATAGCACCTCTAAGTTAGAATGAGGCGGGGACCAAGACACTTTCCGGGTTCACCCTCATAATAATAAGTATTCATCATAAAGAAGAAGTCTCAACATAACATAAAAGAAAATAGATATCATCCCCGGATGTGTGGACTCACCAAGAACTAGCTTTGAACGACCCGACTAGTCACGTGGAGGAGGATGATCGATAGGAACTCTGGTCTCTACATGGTAATATCATGTAGGCATAGAGTATACATTAGTATGTTTGAATGTACTAAGTATGTGGGATGCAATGCATCAAAGACATAAACCATAATATTCAAAATGTATAATCTTAATCAATAGATATAAAATCACAATATCATGTGCATGATCGATGCTCATGATAAAACATGCTTGTAAAATATTTTTCTTGCATATCTTATTCAACATAATAGAGTGACATGAATATCTCATCCAAATACCTTGAACTAGAGGGTGATAAATATAGCATGAGTAATGACCCCTTCTAGTAGGTAGTGGATAGTACATGGTATTATGTCGTACATAAGGGTGAGGCTTACAACATGGCTCATGACCCCTTCATGTAGACATCAAGTAATGCATCATAATAAGTTGTACATGAGGGTAAGATACACAATATAGTTCATTACCCCTTCACGTAGACATAAGATATTAAGTAGTATTGATCCGTACATGAGGGTGAGGTATACAACATGGTTCATGACCCCTTCATGTACACATAAGATAGTAAATAGTATCAAATCGTACAAGAGGGTGAGGTGAATAACATGGTTCATTACCTCTTTATGTAGATGTAAGATAACACATATTAATAAGCCACACATGAGGGTGAGGAGTACACATGATTCATGACCCCTTCTAGTAGGCTTCACAATTCACAAGAGCAAAAAACTTAGCGTAAGTGCTCAACGGTTCACTTGTAGATCTTAAAGACTCATCATGATTTCAATGAATGCTTGGAAGCCTATAATTATCTTAAAATACTTGTAAATCATGTAATGGTTCATCAATAACTTGAGGATCCTTGTCATGTCATTTCATCAAACACTTGGTGGGTTCATGATACTTGTTCAAAGTCATGCAACTCAAGAGTATAACAAGAAGAGTAAAATCAATTCAAAATCAACCCCAATATTGTTATAAAATGCCCAATTGGGGTATCATGAAATCCATATCAAAAGTTCATCATAGTTCATAGTTTTCATAGCTCAAATCATGCATAGTCTCAATAGTTATAAATCAACTCATAAATTAAGTTAAAAGTAGTCATTCATGAATAATCAATCTATAGTTGATAAAACTCCAACATAATTTATGTTTATGTTTTATAATAAAAGATATCCATAAGTAATACAACTTGAAATCATACAATTTTTGTAAAAAGAAAAGGTTGGGCTCCATGGGTGAAAGGACGCATAGATGAAGACCCACATACCTTAAACTTGGATTTTCTTAAAATTGCATTGAGGAAAACTTGAAGCTTGAGATGAGTTCTTGAGTTTCCAAATTGAGCTTGAAA
Organism: Solanum virginianum; assembly: GCA_000787875.1. NCBI lineage: Eukaryota > Viridiplantae > Streptophyta > Magnoliopsida > Solanales > Solanaceae > Solanum > Solanum virginianum. The sequence continues at coordinate 124,342 of DF359670.1, forward strand.
TCCTTGAATTTGAATGGAGATTACGATAAAGCCTTAGAGAGGTTTTAGAGAGGTTTCTATGAGTTCTAGAGTTGAAAAATTGTTATATATGGTAGATTTCATGTGTAAATGACCCCAATGCCCTTGGATGAAATAAGAAAAACTGGGAAATCCTACACTAGTCTGTGACCCTAGCATGATGCCGACCAGACGAGCAGGCCAAACAACACTAGTCCGTACCCTAGGTGCGTTGCGGCCTAGGTGCGGACAACCACTAGAATCCTAAAATTAGCAAAAATTATTTTCACAACAGGTCTTTTGAAATTTGAGTTATACCCATTCTCCTCTCAATATTGCCTCTTGATCAAGAATATGAAGTCATATTTCTAAAATCACGCACGAATTTTGAAATTGTAACAAATTGTGAAATTACCAAAATACTCCTAGAAAGTAATCGTGCGCATAATGCATCTTCTCAAGCTGCAATGGAGAATCCAAAACCAGATTTGTGATCAGCGCAAAACATTGAGTGAGAAAATGGCTTTAACCCGATTTTAGAGCAATCAGTCAAAAAATAAATTTTACTAATTAATTGAGAAATAGTGTCAGCCTGCCCCTGGTGCGACATAGATGGAATGCATAATGACACTTATTTTTTCTAATATTTCGACAAAAACTAGAAAGAATGAGAATTCACAAAAATAGACATGTCCACGCCCCTAGCGCATCGTGAACATGATATTTCAGAGTCAAATTTTATTCTTTTAATACAAAAAGGGATTTTTGGTCATTCCCCAACCTATCCAAAGTCCCAAAAACATGTTTAAGCGTCATTTATATCAGATTAAGGGTTTCAAAACCCATTTTGTCTTAACTTCTAAACGAGAGTTCTTGAAAAAGAAAGAAGAGAGGGCTTGAAGATTCCTAAACTCAGGTCCAATTCCTTGAAGAAGCTTTAGTAATTCTTCATCTAGGTATGTAAGGCTACCCAAAGTATGGGATTATTCTCCCATGTGCCCCCTTTGACTGTCGAAAGTTGATAACTGAAGGTGATGGGTTTTGCCTGCAAAATTCTTGAATGCTTTATTGAAAACTATTTTTATAATATATATTCTTAGATTGATGATCATCATTACTTGAATTATTTGTTTAAATGATTTACTTGAACTATTATCTAAACCCTACATGATTACTTTTTTAAAGACTACAAGAATGAACTTAGTGGTTGATGTCTAGAGACTTGATAATATGTGTGTGCCCGATTGTTGTGGTCCGGGTCCTGAGTCGAATGTCTTGATAATTGATGTTGATGATATTGATTTCCTTAGATTCTTAAAGCATGAGTTTAATCTTGAAAGAATATTCCTAACTTCTTGAGTAGATAGATGATGAGAGTGTTGTGGTCCGGGTCCTGAGTCGAATGTCTTGATAATTGATGTTTATGACATTGATTTCCTTAGATTCTTAAAAGCATGAGTTTAATCTTGAAAGAATGTTCCTAACTTCTTGAGTAGATAGATGATGGGATAGGTTGATGTTCCTTGTCCAAAAGAGACCAATGGTGAATAACCTTGATGTTTGATAGCTTATGAGCATGCTGAGTCCTAGGAGGAGTATTAAGCACCAAAATGAGTAAGAGGGACTCTCATTTGCACTCATTAACTATGTAGCTAGTGTAGGAGAGGATTGGACAATGAAAAATAGATGTTTCCTCAGTCCCAAAAAAGGACTTGATAGATTTATGGATCCACTGACAGACCAGACTCGTCCAACATCCCGGCAAGGTACCAGACAAATATAGCAATAACATCACTTCATTTATATCATCATTAGCTCATAGATGATAGTTGTTGATTAGAGAAACTCCTAGATAAGTTCCATCTTGATAGTACTCTAATATCGATGTGTTGGTATGAGTCATGATTGATGTTGATTTGATGGTGTCTAGTCCTTATTCTAAGATGAGATGTTTATCTGATGAGTTGATGTTATTTTATAATATTGTATCTATACTATTTACTTTAGCCCGTTTATAAATCGTATATTCCATGTACTGACGCTATTTGGCATTGCATCATTTTATGATGCAGATTCATTAGACAAAGGACTTCAGCAGATGATTTGTTCAGGTTCAGAAATTTCAAGCTCCAGGAACTTAGTGAGTCCTCTCCTGCATTCAAAGGATTTTTTTTATTTCATTTTCTTACGCTATTAGTTATTTTGAGTTTGTCGTAGCCATGGCATGTCATGGTACCTTCCTAGACTTATAGAGATAGAGGCTTCATAGACATAGAAAGATGATGTTTTAATGTTGAACGATAGCTTGTCCTATGAACCTTCCTAGACTTATAGAGATAGAGGCTTCATAGACATAGAAAGATGATGTTATGATGTTGGGATCTTTCCCTCTTGTTAAACTAAGTTTCTTAATTCTATTTGATGGTATGGATGATAATGACTAGTCTTGTGGCCTATGACCCTTATTCTTGATGCAGATGTGATAAGATAGAATAACCCACTGTTATTTCATTTCTAATTATGATGTCTTCCGCTGATGTATGATCGAATATATGCAATAAGGCTAGGTAGTTTGCTTGGGGGATAGAAATAGTCTCTGAGTTCCAGTTACACCCAAGGTACCCTCCCGGGGCATGACAAACATAGTATCAGAGGCACAGAGTTCAAGTGTCCTAGGGAGTCTATGAAGCCTTGTCTAGTAGAGTCTTGTTTATGGGTGTATTGTGAACCACACTTTATAAGTAAAAGGCTATATGACATTAGGAAGTGTCACCCTTCTTCTATGATCTGAGTTCGTGCGGCAGAGTTTAACACTATGAAAGCTTGTTCTAATTCATGCTGACACATTTGCAGAATATCCCTCCAAAATAAAATGCTTATTAGAGAGATACCTTAGTCCTAACTATTAAGGATTCCCAACCTGAGGTCCTTACTCAAATAGGGACGGGGAGATGGGGTCAACCTGCCCGGACTACTGAGGTCCCACAGGTGCCCCTGTATATCTATAGCCAGCCACCTCAGAGGCGGAGTTTAAGGGAGCCATTACCATGCTTACTTAGCTAGTGGCCTCCTAAGGTAATAGTCATGGTCCTCGGGCTCCTAGTTTCACCTCACAGGAGTCCACGACTGTAACCAGGCTCAGGGACTTCCTACAGATGAACTCATCGGTCTATCGGGGACAAAGATAGTGGAGTGCCTGCAAAACTTCATTGATGAGATGTGTAAGGTCTTGAGGTCCATGCATGCCAATGATATTAAAAGAGTGGAGCTTGCCTCCTATTAGCTGAAAGATGTTGCGAATGCCTGGTACAACTAATGGTAGGACAGTAGAGGTGAAGATGTTGAGCCTGTGGACTGGGATGAGTTTGAGGCTACTGTCCTTGACCACTTCTTTCACCAAAAGTTGAGGGAGGCAAATGTTGAGGAGCTTATGAACTTAAGATAAGAAGGGATAACCATTAAGGAGTACATTCTCAAGTTCATTAAGCTGTCTAGGTATGCTCCGGAGATAGTCCAAGACATGAGGCCAAGGATGAGAAAATTTATGTCTGGGTTGGGGAAACATGTGAAGACGAAATGCAAGGCAGCATTAGTTATTCCAAGCATGGACATTTCGAGGATTATGGTACATGCCTAGCTAACAAAGGAAGATAAAAAGAAAGATAGAGAAGAGCAGATGAGAATGAAAGCAAAATCAATAGGGTATGAGCCAGGCCATCCAAGATAGAATAAGGGTAACAAATACTACTTTTAGAAGAGGTCTTCCCACTATGCACCCTCTGCACTGAGTGCACCTGTCCAACACAATAAGTATGATCAGAAGTCTTATAGCCACCAGAATTATGGAGCGCAGGGTTTTCAATCCCAAGCTAGTATGACCTAATGTGTACAGGGAAAACCACCCTGTGATAAGTGTCGTAAACTCCATCTGAGTGTGTGCTGCATGGGCAAAAATGTATTTTACTTATATGGGCAGACTGGTCACTTTCAGTATGATTGGCCGAAGAGGAGATGAGGCAACGAAAGCAATAGAGCATAGTACTCTGCAACAACCCCAGTTGACAATCATAAGAGGGGTACTACTACAGGTAGAAGAGGCAGGACAACCGTCTTTATGTTATGGGTAATCATTAGGATCAAGAGGAAGCACTAAATGTTTTTACGGGTATGCTTTGAGTCTTTACCTTTGTTATTTTAAATTGCTTAACCCCAGTGCTACTCTGTCTTTTGTAACTCCCTATGTGGCTAGTAGATTTGGTCTCCTTCCAGAGTGTTTGCTTGAACCCTTCTGTGTTTCCACTCCTACTGCTGAGTTTATCATAGCTGAGAGGGTTTACAGGGATTATGTAGTATCTATTTATCATAGAGATACCCTTGCTGACTTAGTAGAATTAGAGATGGTTGACTTTGATGAGATCTTTGGGATAGATTGGCTTCATGCCTGTTATGCCTCCATTAATTGTAGGACTCGGATTGTTAAGTTCCAATTTCCTAATGAACCTATCTTAGAGTGGAAAGGAAGTTCTGTTACACCTAAGGGAAAGTTTATCTCATATTTTAAAGCTAGAACACTAATCATTAAAGGGTGTACCTACCATCTCATGCAAGTTAAGTCTGATAATGTTGAGTCCCCCACTCTAGAGTCAATCCCAATTGTGAATGAGTTCCTCGAAAAGTTTCCCGAAGATCTGCTTAGAGTCCCTCTTGATAGGGAGATTGACTTTGGGATTGATGTTCTCCCCGCTACTTAAGCTATCGCAATTCCTCCTTATAGGATGGGCCCTACTGAATTGAAAGAATTGAAAGAGCAATTGAAGGACTTTCTAGAAAATGGTTTCATAAGACCTAGGTTTCTCCTTGGAGTGCTCTACTCCTATTCATGCGCAAGAAAGTTGGGTCTCTCAGAATGTGTATAGACTATAGGCAACTGAATAGAGTGATAATAAAGAATAAGTATCCTCTCCCCAGGATAGATGATCTATCTGGCCAACTTCAGGGTGCCTCTTATTTTTCCAAGATAGACCTCAAATCTAGTTACCATCTGTTGAAAGTAAGGGAATATGACAATCCCAAGATAGCTTTTAGGGTAAGGTATGGCATTTTGAGTTCTTGGTTATGTCCGTTGGGTTGATTAATGCACCTACAACTTTTATGGACTTGATGAATATGGTATTGAGACCGTACCTCAACATGTTCGTGATTGTATTTATTGATGATATCCTGGTATATTTTGAGGATGAAGTGAAGTATGCTAATCATTTTAGAGAGGTTTTACAATCTGTCAAAGACGATGAGTTGTATACAATGTTTTCAAAGTGTGACTTTTGGCTCAAGTCTATAGCCTTCCTAGGTCATGTTGTCTAGGGCAATTGTATTCTAGTGGATGCCCAAGAGATTGACGTGGTTAAAAACTAGCCCAGACCGACCTCTCCCACTGATATATGAAGTTTCTTAGGGTTGTCTAGCTACTACGTAGATTTATTGAGGGATTTTCTTCCTTGTCTGCACCATTGTCCAAGCTAACTAAGAAAAATGTCAAGTTTCAGTGCTCAAACAAATGTGAAAAGAGTTTTCAGGAGTTAAAGACTAGACTAACTACAACACTAGTCTTAACCTTGCCCGATGGGGTGGAAGATCTTGTGATATACTATGATGCATCCAGATTTGGATTGAGTTTTGTACTAATGTAGGGAGGAAAGGTGATAGCCTATGCTTCCAAATAATTTAAGATTCATGAGAAGAACTATCTGACTCATGATCTCGAGTTGGCAGCAGTGATGTTCGTACTTAAGATCTAGCACCACTATTTATATGGAGTGCATATGGACGTGTTCACTGACCACAAGAGCTTTCAATATGTCTTCAGTTAGAAAGAGCTTCATCTGAGGTAGAGGAAATGGATGGAGTTGCTCAAGGATTACGATATGAGCATTCTCTATCACCTAGGTAAGGTTAATATTGTTATTGATACTCTTAGCAGGTTGTCTATGAGTTGCACTACCCTTATGGAGGATGGGAAGAAAAAGCTGGCTAAGGAAGTGCATAGGTTGGCCTGATTGGGAGTATAACTTGAGGAGAATAATGAAGACAGGATTAACATTCAAAATGATCTGCTTCATCTTTAGTGTCAAAAATGAAGGAAAAGCAAGACCAAGACCTTGTCTTGTTTCAATTGAAAGAAGATGTTCACAAGCAAAAAATGATGGTTTTCTCTAAAGGGGGAGATGAGGTGTTGAGATACCAGGGTAGATTGTGTGTGCTCGATGTTGATGGTGTTCGAAAGAGAGTCATGGCTGAAGGTCATAGCTTTCGATATTCTATCCATCCTGGCTCCACCAAGATGTACCACAAGTTGAGAGAAGTCTATTGGTGGAATAGAATAAAGAGAGACATTGGTGAATTTTTCTTTAAGTGTCCTAATTGTCAATAGTCAAGGTCGAACATCAAAGGCCTTGTGTGTTAGCTAAGAACTTTAAAATTCTAGAGTAGAAGTGGGAGATGATCAACATGGACATCATTACCGGTCTACCAAGGTCCCGAAAACAGCATGACTCGATATGGGTAATTGTGGATAGGATGACTAAATCATCCCACTTGTTAGCAGTTAAGACAACTAATACAGCTAAGGCCTATTTATACAGTCACAAGATTGTGAGGTAGCATGGATTTCCCTTATCTATCATCTCAGACAGAGGAGCTTAATTTACCTCATAATTTTGAAGATCTTTTCAGAATGGATTGGATAGCAAGGTGAATCTAAGTACAACTTTCCATCCTCAGACAGATGGACTGGCAGAGCGCACCATTTAGACTTTGGAGGATATGTTGAGTGCTTGTATTCTCGACTTTAAAGGAAACTGGGATGACCACTAGTCATTGATTGAATTTGCCTACAACAATAGTTATCATGCAAGTATCTAGATGGCCCTGTATGAAGCTTTGTATGGGTGGAGGTGTAGATCACCTATTGGGTGGTTTGAAGTCGATGAAGATGAGTTCATTGGACCCGATCTTGCTCACCAATCAATAGAGAAGGTAAAGGTTATCAGAGTAAGGTTGAAGATTGTACAGAGTCGCCAAAAGTCTTACACTGATGTGAGAAGATGGGACATGGAAATTGAGTTGGAGGATTGGGTGTACTTGAAAATATCACCGATGAAGGGCGTTATGAGGTTCGGGAAGAAAGGAAAGTTAAGTCTATGCAACATCGGACCCTATCAAATTATGGGAATGATTGGGAAGGTCACTTATGAGTTAGACTTACCCTCCAAGTTAGACGAGATTCATCTAGTATTCCACGTTTTGATGTTGAAGAAGTACTTAGGAGATCCCACCTTGGTGATCCCTATTAAGAGCACTATAGTGAAGGATAGCTTGTGGTATAAGGAGATTCTAGTCCAAATACTTGACCCTCAAGTTCGTAAGCTAAGAAATAAAGAGATAGTCTCTATTAAAGTTCTATGAAGGAACCAATTTGTTGAAGAAGCTACATGGGAAGCTGAAGAAGCTATGAAGATCAAATACCCATACCTATTCATGCCAAATGATGATGATGTCAAAGGTAATGTCCTTATCGTTAACTTAAGTGAAGTTTCCACTCTTGAGTTGATGTGCATATTCTATGTTTGAGTCTAATATAAAGGTTATAAAAGGTGAGGAATAGTTGAGAGTTTGAGATTTTCGAGTGAGTATTGAGATGAGTCTTGAGTCTACTCGTGCCTAAATCCTACCCTTACTCATTATTTGAGGAGGAATGATGTAACAACCTACAAAATTACCAAAATACCCCTAAAAACTAATCATGTGCATAACGCATCTTCCCAAGCTCCAATGGAAAATCCAAAACCGAATTTGCGATCAGCGCAAAAAATTGAGTGGGAAAATGACCTCAACCCAATTTTAGAGCAACCAAGTCAAAAAATAATTTTCGCTAATTAATTGAGAAACAGTGTCAGTCCACGCACCTGACACGACGCAAACAAAACATGTACTGACACTTATATTTTTTTAAATTTTTTGACAAGAATTGGAAAGAACAAGAATTCACAAAAATACACATATCCGTGCCCCTGGCACGTCACCAACATGGTATTTCAGAGTCAAATTTTATTCTTTTAATATGGGAAAGGATTTTTGGCCATTCCCCAACCTATCATAAGTCCCAAAATTGTGTTTAACGATTGTTTATATCAGATTACGGGTTTCAAAATCCATTTTTTCTTAACTTCTAAACGATAGTTCTTGATGGAGTAAGAAAATAGGGCTTGAAGATTCCTAGACTCGGGTCTAATTCCTTGAAAAAGCTTTAGTAATTCTTTATCCAGGTATGTAAGGCTACCCAAAGTATGGGATTATTCTCCTATGTGCCCCTTTTGATTGTAGAAAGTTGATAGTTGAAGGTGATGGGTTTTGTCTGCAAATTATTGAATGCTTTATTGAAAAACTATTTTTATAATAAATATATTTTCTTGGATTGATGATCATCATTAGTTGAATTATTTGTTTAAATAATTTGCTTGAATTATTATCTAAACCCTACATAATTACCTTGTTAAAGACTACAATAGTGAACTTAAGGGTTGATGCCTAGAGCCTTAATCATATGGATGTGCTTGCTTATTATGGTCCGGGTCCCAAGTTAAATGTCTTGATGATTGATATTGATGATATTGATATCCTTAGAGTCTTAAAAGGGTGAGTTTAATCTTGAAAGAATGTTCCTAACCTCTTGAGTTGATAGATGATGAGATGGGTTGATGTTCCTTGTCCAAAAGAGACAAAATGATAAATAACCTTGATATTTGATAGATTATGAGCATTTTGAGTCTTGGGAGAAGTTTTGAGCACCAAAATGAGTAAGACAAGTCCCACTCGCACTCATTAACTATGTGGCCAGCGTAGGAGAGGATTAAACCATGAAAAATAAATGTTTCCTCAGTCCCAAAAGAGGACTTGATATATTTATGGATCCACTGACAAACTAGACTCATGCTGCACCCCAACAAGGTACTAGATGGATATGGCTATGACATCACTTCTTTGTATCATCACTGGCTCATAGGTGATGTTTGTCAATTAGAGAAACTCCCAGATAGGTTCCATCTTGATAGTACTCTGATGTCGATATGATGGTATGAGTTGTGGTTGATGTTGATGTAATGGTGTCTATTCCTTATTTTGAGATGAGATAAGAATCTGATGAGTTGATGTTATTTCATAATATTCTTACTCTTTACTTTAGCCATTTACATACCGTACATTCCACGTACTGACGCCATTTGGCGCTGCGTCATTTCATGATATAGATTTATAGAAAAAGGTATTTAGTAGATGATTCATTGAGGTTCAAAGATTCCTAGCACTAGGGACTTAGTGAGTCCTCCCCTGCATTCGGAGGATATCTTTTATTTTATTTTCTTACGCTATTAGTTATTCTAAGTTTGTAGTAGCTATGGCCTGTCATGATACGTTCCTAGACTTATAGAGATAGAGGTTTCATAGACATAGAAAGATGATGTTTTGATGTTGGGGTATTTCCTTCCTATTAAACTGAGTTTCTTAATTCTATGTGATGTTATGGACCATGGTGACTAGTCTTGTGCCCTATAGCCTTATTCTTGATGTAGATGTGATAAGATATAATAGCCCGCTGTTATTTGATTTCTAGTTTTGACGTCTTTCGCTGATTTATGATTGAATGGATGCGATAAGGCTAGGTGGTTTGCTCGGGGGCTAGCAATAGTTTCTGAGAGCCAGTTACGCCCAGGGTACCCTCCTGGGCTTGACAAACTTGGTATCATAGCACAGAGCTCAAGTGTCCTAGGGAGTCTATATAGTGGTGTCTAGTAAAGTCTTATTTATGGGTATGTTATGCACCACACTTCATAAGCAGGAGGCTATAGGATGTTAGGAAGTTTCACCCTTCTTCTATGATATAAGTTCGTTCGGCAGAGTTTAACACTATGAAAGTCTTGTTCTAATTTGTTCCTTACACGTTTGTAGAATATGCCTCCAAACTAAACTGCTACACAGGGAGATGCCTCAGCTCCAACTACTGAGAATTCCCAACTAAAGGTCCCTACTCAGACAGGGATGAGGAGATGGGGTCAACCTGCCAGAACTGCTGAGGTCCCGCAAGCGCCCCTTGCACAGCCACAGCCAGCTCCCAACTCAGAGATGGTGTTTAGGGGAGCCATTATCGTGCTTACTTAGCTAGTGGCCTCCCAGGGTAACAATCAAGGTCCTCAGACTCCTAGTTTCATCTCACAAGAGTCCACCGCTGCAACCAGGCTCAGGGATTTCCTAAGGATGGATCCACTGGTCTATATGGGGTCAAAGGTTTGAAGGCCCCACAAAACATCATTGACGAGATATATAAGGTCTTGAGGGCCATGCATGCCAATGAGATTAAAGGCATTGAACTTGCCTCTTACCATCTAAAAGATGTTGCAATTGTCTTGTATAACCAAAGGGAGGACAGTAGAGGTTACGATACTGAGCCTGCAGAGTGGGATGAGTTTGAGGATGCTTTCCTTAACCACTTCTTTCCCCAAGAGTTGAGGGAGGTGAATTTTGAGGAGTTTCTGAACTTAAGACAAAAAAGGATGATCGTTAAGGAGTACAGCCTCAAGTTTATTAAGTTGTCTAGGTATGCTCCTGAGATTGTCCAAGACATGAAGGAAAGGATCAGGAAATTTATGTCTGGCTTGGGCAGACATGTGAAGAAGAAATGCAATGCAACATTATTGATTCCAGGTATAGACATTTCCAGGATTATGGTATATGCCAAACAAACTGAGAAAGATAGAGAAGAACGGATAAGCATGAGAGAAAAATCAACAAGGAATGAGCCTAGCAAGCCAAGATAGAATAGGGGTGATAAATCCTACTTTCAGAAGAGGTCTTCCTACTATGCACCATCTGCAGCGAGCACACTTGTCTGACAGCAGGTATGATCAGAAGTCTTATGGCCACCAAAATTATAGGGCCTAGGGTTCTCAATCCCAAGCTAGTGTGACCTAAGGTTGGCAGGGAAAACCACCTTATTCTAAGTGTAGTAAACTCTATCGGGGTAAGTGCCACATGGCCAAAGATGTTTGTTACTTATTTGCATAGACTAGTCACTTTCAATATGATTGCCCAAAGAGGAGACGAGGGGAAGAAAGCAATAGAGTGCAGTCCTCCGTAGCATCCCCAACTGACAGTCATCAGAGGGGTACTACTACGGGTACAAGAGGTGGGACAAACTGTCTTTATGCTATGGGTAATCATCAGTATTGAGAGGCAGCACCAAATGTTGTTATGGGTATTCTTTGAGTCTTTACCTTTGTTGTTTTAAATTGCTTAACCCAGGTGCTACTCTGTCTTTTGTAACTCCCTATGTGGCTAGTAGATTTGGGATCCTTCCAGAGTTTTTGCTTAAACCATTCTATGATTCCACTCCCAGTAGTGAGTTTATCATAGTTGAAATGGTTTACAGGGATTGTGTAGTATCTATTGTATCAATTTATCATAGGATACCCTACCTGACTTGGTAGAATAGGAGATAGTTGACTTTGATGTGATCCTTTGCATGGATTGGCTTCATGCCTGTTATGCCTCCATTGATTGTACGACTCGGATTGTTAAGTTCCAATCTCCTAATGAACCTATCTTAAAGTGGAAAGGAGTTCTGTTGCACATAAGGGCAAGTTTATCTCCTATCATAGAGTCAGAAAACTAATTTTGAAGGATGTATCTACCACCTTGTTCGAGTTTAGTCTGATGATGTTGAGTCCCCTACTCTAGAGTCAGTCCTGTTCCTTGAAGTATTTCCTAAAGATTTGCCTGGGGTCCCTCCTGATAGGGAGATTGACTTTGGAATTGATATTCTCCCCGCTACACAGCCTATATCAATTCCACCTTATAGGATGACCCTCGTTGAATTCAAAGAATTGAAAGAGCAATTGAAGGACTTGCTAGAAAAAGGTTTCATAAGACAGACAGCATTTAGGACAAGGTATGGCATTTTGAGTTCTTGGTCATGTCATTTGGGTTGACTAATGCACCTGCAGCTTTCATGGACTAGATAAATATTCAGATC
>DF359669.1:9060-19549 GCA_000787875.1 Solanum virginianum
GACATGTTGCGAGCATGTCTGATTGATTTTGGTACCCGTTGGTACCAATACTTGCCCATAGCAGAGTTCCACTACAATAATAGTTATCACTCCAGTATTCGGATAGCTCCATTCGAGGCTTTGTACGGCAGACGGTGTAGATCTCTGATTAGTTGGTTTGGTTCTGCCAAGACAGAATCATTAGATATGAACTTTCTGAGAGATGCTATAGAGCTGGTCCATATGATTCAGGGTAGATTGTTGATGGCCCAGAGTCGACAAAAGAGTTAAGCAGATAGGAGGGTCCAAGCATTAGAATTTATGGAGGGTGATCATGTTTTGCTCAGAGTATCACCCATGAAGGGCGTAATGCAGTTTGGGAAGAAGGGCAAGCTTAGCCCTCGATTTATTGACCCATTTGAGAATTTAGAGAGAGTTGGAGGAGTGGCCTATAGACTGGCCTTGCCACCTAGCTTATCATTTGTACATCCTGTGTTCCATGTCTCCATGCTCCGGAAGTACGTGCCCGATGAGTCCCATATACTCTCATTTGATTCGATGGCATTGAGTCCAGACTTGTCATTTGAGGAGGAGCCCATTGCTATTCTGCATAGACAGGTTTGCAAGCTTAGAAATAAGGAGATTGCCTCCATGAAGGTACAATGTAAAAATCGTCCAATTAGAGAAGCAACTTGGGAGATGGAATCTGACATGCATGCTAAATATCCTCATCTTTTTTAAGCTTCAAGTGCTTTCTTCTACCTTATGTTGAAGGATGAATATGATTTTAGTGGTGGATAATGTAATAACCCGTTAAGTCGTTTTGAGATATAGAGTTTCGTATATTAAAAAAATGTTTATCTTGTGAACTTTAAAGGGACTTTTTGGACTATTCAATAGTTTCATTATTTAATTGAGAAGTAATTTTAGATAATTGAATTAATTAGTGGATAAAAGTGATAATTTATGTAACATCTTATACTATTTATAATATATTTATTAAAATAGGTTAGTAGGGTTTTCAGTTATAAAAAAAACCTATATAAGTAGAAAGGGCTCCACGCGCAGCCCTATGGAGGAAAGATTAAAAGCAGAGGACAAATAAAGAAAGGGAGGCGAACAGAAGATTCCAAGTAATCTTCTTAACCTTTTCAAAGGTTTTAATATAATGACAGATAGATATTATTAAATTATAGCAATCTAGAAACAAGAATTTGGTTTGTAAGTATGGTATGATATCAATCATTAAACTGGGTTTGTTTAAGTTATTTTGTAGCGCACGAATTGGTTAATATAATTTAGGTTTTGATATGTTAGTATAGGTAATTAAATAACGGGTAGTATTAGTTTTGAAATCTTATTGTGACTATTATTTGACTAGATCATGGTGCTACAAACTCCATTCGAAAGGGAAAGGTTCAAGTGTTTGATTGATCGTGAATCAACTAAGGAAAGTGGACTTTCAAAACCTTGTAATTCTCGTAGAATTTCCAAATTTTCCATTCCTCTATATGTGATGCTTGACGTATTTGTGATATTAGAAAAATAGGGTTAATATGCGTAAATGTGAGTTGGTGTGATATTGTAATAATTGAATTAAAAATGTGGTTGAGTGATGAGAGTTCTATTTTGAGATATACTGTTAATGTTGTGTCCAAAACTATGGTATTATGAGTGATATTAAAACGTATCATCTCCTCATCATTGTGTGAACACGCCTATCTGCATTGACTTTGTGACAAGTGTTATGTGAATATGAAAAAGAAAAAGAATTAAAGAAGGTGTATTATTTCGAGGGACATGTCGCACGCCGTGATGGATACTATATTTGAGGGACGTGTCGCATGCTGCGATAGATACTATATTTTGAGGGTCGTGTCCCATACCGCAATGGATATTATGATTCGAGGGTCATATCGCATGCCGCGACAGATGCATGGACTAAGAGTTCCCCATGGGTCCCGGACTGTAGGACAGCGGGTGTGTATCACTAGGACAGACATGCATCATTATGCATGACATCATTATAAAAGCATTGCATCTCATCCTTGCATATTCTATGTAGCATGATATTCTCTTCAGTGATTTATTATGTTATCACTTGCGAGTTGTGTGTTGTGACTTATGATGTGAAATTATGGTACACTAAGAATTTACTTCTACTTATATTATATCTTGCTGGGCTGACGGATTTTCTATGCAGGTTGTAGTTGTAGAGGTAGGTTGGAATGAAAGGAGTTTGTGTATTCTATTGGAATTGCCTTGTTTAGTTGTGTACTTACTGTGCTGGTTGTAGTTGTAAAGGTAGGTTGGAATAAAAGGAATTTATGTATTCTATTGGACGTATCTTATTTAGTTTGTTTACTTGCTGGGTACCGTGTTGTTTTTGGTACTCACCCCTTGCTTCAACTCTTGTGTAGGTTTTGAGCCCGGACAATGAGTAGTGTTTTCCTTAATCATCTGAGGATTCCCCGGAGATTTAGAGAGGTAGCTGTTGTCATCTGGCTGACTCTCTTGTTCCTATTTCTGTAGTGCTTTGTTCTATTCGAGAAGAAAGACACTTTAGACTTGTGTTCCTTTTTTTTCTGTATTGCTAGAGGCTTGTACACGTGACAACCTTGTTTTGGGATTCTCAATTAAGTGGTCTTATTATCCGCACTTAGACTTTCATTTTTATTATAATTTTGTATTTTTAATGCTATAGTTGGGTTGTAGGCTGACTTGTCTTGGTGGGATAAGACGAGTGCCATCATGCCCATTTTTGGGTCGTGACAGACATACTTATAGAATGAATCCCAATAATTAGGCAACTTGAGGTTATAAATTTGATTTTCTTGAATACAATGTAATATTACCATCTGGGTCAATTTAAACTCCTTTAGTTGATTTTCTAAAATAATAATATATTTTGGTCTATCATAATTTGTGTGGTCAATTTCTTTCAATGACATTTTTATACCATTCGGCTTATGTATTTTGTTTCAAAATTTTAGATTTTTCTGAATAGGATCAAATGTACAAGGTATGTAAATATACATGTCATATATAAGGTATTTTTTTTCGCTACACTTGGTATAATATTTTCACCAGTCATATTATTTTATATCTTAATCATTATTTTACTTATAAATAAAACATAAAATTTTATGTCTTAATCGTTTTACAATGCATAGTTATTGTTATTTTATCACCAAAATAAGATAATGAACATGCGTATATTTTTGAACAACATTCACAAAATATATTTTACTTCATAACAAATGTATATAATAGAGTAAGTTTTATGTATAATTTTAACATTTTTTATATTGTTTTATTATAAGATTTTAAAGAAATATCTATGTTTTTCTAACTTTCTCGTATCGTTAGTCAATTGTTTATTACTTAATCATCAATTTTATTATACAGTAAATATGTCAATATTAAAGTTTTTTCACAAATATTATTTAGACAATACATATGATATACCTTGTATTTTTGTTCCTTTTATAACAAATGATTTTCTAATTTTAAGAAAAATAATTGAACAATTTATCACTAACTATATTTCCCTAAGATAAGTTCAAGGACCAAAACTATCTTCGAATAGGCTCTGAGGGATGCCTAACACCTTCCCCTCGAGTAACCAAAACCCTTACCTAGAATTTTACTAGTTTTCGCAAATAAAAGTAGAGTCTACATCTACATTTTTTAAAATTGGTTTCCTAATATTTTTCTTAAAGTTAGGTGGCGACTCTTAACACATTTTTCAAAAACCAAGAGCACAATCACATGATATCGCGAGCTATTTCAATCAGTCCGAAAATAGGGTGCGACAGGTGATATGATGTAGGCATAGAGCATGCATTAGTACTTAGAATTTACTAAATATGCAGGGCGCAATGCAACAAGAATCATAAATATAATAATCAAGATGCATAAGCATAGTCGATAGGCATGAGCTTAAAATGACATATATAATCAATGCTTAGGTGTAAACATGCTTGAAAATGATCATACTTGCATAACTTGTTCCACGACATAAAATGATATGAATAGCTCATCCAAATACCTTGTACTAGAGGGTGAGGAATAAAGCATGGCTCATGACCCCTTCTAGTAGGAAGTGGATAATACATGGTATCATGTCGTACATGAGGGTGAGACATACAACATGGTTCATGACCCCTTCATGTAGACATTAGGTAATGTATATTAATAAGTCGTATATAAGAAGGCATACAACATGGTTCATGATCCCTTCATATAAACATTTGCCTTGTACTAGAGGATGAGGCATACAACATGGTTCATGACCCCCTCTAATAGGCTTTTCAATTCACATGAGAACAAAATATAGAATAAGAGCTCAATAATTCACTTGTAGATCATGGCATCTTTTCATGAGTGTAATACATGCTTGGCAGCTCATAAATCACCATAGAAATACTTGTCTTGCAATTCATGTAACAGTCTTTTATCAACATAAGAATCATAGTCATGCAAACTTAATCCATATGGTGGGTAAGCATACACATGCTCAAAATCATGCAATTCAGGAGTACAGGACAAGAAGGAGTAAAATCAAGTTAATTTGATGTCATTTAAATCAACCCACTAACATAATAGTAAAATCCTCATTTGGGTGTCATGAAATCTATCTTAGAAATTAGCCAACATTCATTAGATATTCATGCATACTCAATCAATACTTGAAGAATCCAATCTCAAATCATGTTTATAATGCATAGTAGAGTTTACCCATAAAATATACAACATTAAAATCATGAAATTTGATAAAGAGGGAAGGTTTGATTTCACGAGTGGAAGGAACTCATGAATGAAACTTATATACCTAAACTTGAGACTTTCTTGAATTTGAGTTGAGGAAGACTTGATGTTTGTGTTGGGTTCTTGAATTCCAAAACTTGCTCTTGAAATCCTTAAATTTGAATGTGGTATTTGATGATGTTTTGAGAGGGTTTTGTCAGTCCTAGAGTTGAAAAATGGCTAAGGATGGAGGATTTCATGTTTAAATGGGCATTGGGTTATTAACCAAATGCCCTTGGACAAAACTGGAAAACTGAGGGAAATATTACACTGGTTTGTACCCTAGGCACAACACAAACCAAGCGCACACTTCAATTTGTTCTTAACCACGCCCCAGACTATCATGACCCAAGCCTAGGCCCTAGATGTGACATGACGAATGGGGAACCCAAAGGGACCCCAAACAAACATCTTAGCACAGCCTTGGTCGCAGAAGCAAAATAAACAACAAGCTATATAAAATAAGGGAAGTGAGGCTAAGGAAGTCCTTGATAATCATTAAAGCATAAGAGAGTCAAGCTAATAGCATAAGTACATCATAATATGCAACAACACCTCTAACTTGGAATGGAGCTAGGGCCAAGACACTTTCTGGACTCACCCTCATAATAGCAAGTGTTCAACATAATAAAGTCTCAAAATACCAAGAGTAACATAAATTGTGTCCTCTGACTTGAGGACTCACTAATGCTTATCTCTAAAGTACTGAACTAGCCACATGGAGGATGATCAAAAGGGGCTCCGGTCCCTACATAATAATATCATGTAGGCATAGAGTATGTGTTAGTATGTTTGAATGTACTAAATATGGGGGATACAATGCAACAAGACATAAACCAATATTGTCAAAATGTATAGACATAAACAATGGATATATAATCTCAATATGGTATGCATGATAAAGATTCATAATAAAACATACTTGTAAATCATTCATCTTGCACAATATATATATCATACATATGTGGGAAGTGACCTCAGCTGACATAGACCAAGTAGCTACAACTTGGACTCCGAGGCCTGACACCCCTTCAGTTCAGGTGACTAGGGATGACACCCCGGTGAAGTGTGGTCTACTTGCCAAGGCAAACCAAACATGATAACATGAACTAGATGGATCCACTAGTGTAGCAAGGGTAATAATCATAATCCTACGATGACACATATTTTAGAGCCTGAAGACTTTTTGTAAGGACCCCTTGAGTCGAGCCCCCATCTCAAGCTTCAATCAATGCTAAGTCAAATCCCACGAAATACTTGAAATAATCATACTTTAATCATAACATGAATAGCTCATAAGAACATGACTTGAGTAGCTCAAAAACATGTTTTGCCTCTAGTAGTGAGCCTAACTTGAATATGAGACTGGATCATAAGCATGCATGAACCGTTGCTTTAACATGAATGGCTCACAAGAGGTAAAAAACCTAGAATAGGGCCTACTTGATAATTGTAAAATCATAGATGTTTTTCATGAATTCAATACATACTTGAAAGCCCTTAATTATCATGAAGTCACTTGACTTGAAAATCATGAAATAGATCATCTATAACTTGAGAATTCTTGTCACTCATTTTATCAAACACATAGTGAATTCATGATACTTAATCAAAATAATACAATTCAAGAATGAAATAAGATGAGTAAGCTCAATGCAAACCACCAAAGCTCATAATAGTTCATAGTTTCATAGCTCAAAACATGCTTAGTCTCAATAGACAAAATCAATTCATGGATTAAGCTTGAAATAGATAGTCATGCATAATCAATCAATACATCATAAAACTCTAACATAATTTATATTCATAATCTATTACTAGAGATACCCATAGATAATACAACTTGAAAATATGTAATTTTCATGAAAAGGGAAGGTTGGGCTCCATGGGTGAAAGGACCCAATGGATGAAACCCACACACCTTAAACCTTGAATTGTTTGAGGCGAACATGAAGTATTCTTAGAGCTTGAAATGAATCCTTGAGTCCCAAAGTTGATCTTAAATTCTTTAGATTTGAATAAGAGATTTGATAGGGTCATAGAGAGGTTTGAGAGAGGGTTTTGTGAGTTATAAAATTGAGTATGGGTGATTTCACATTTAAGGGGGCATAGGGCTATGACCCCAATGCCCTTGGCTGAAACAAAAAAAACCAAGGAAAATAATATACTGGTCCGTGTCCTTAGCACAATGTGGACCTCTCGCACCTGGCCAAAGACACTGCTCCACGCCCGTGGTGCCTCGCGGACAGCCATTGGAAATTGAAAATTACCAAAAATTATTTTTTGCTACGGGCCCTCTAAAATTCGGGTCGTACCCATCTCCCACTCAATTTTTTCCCCGATCAAGAATATGAAGTTGGATTTTTGAAATCACGCACGAATTTTGAGATATATGGAAATTACGATTATGAGGCATTCCGAAGCACATGTGGGGTGTTTCATAGACACGTCGCACTACAGGCGCGCAGGCACACTGCCTCAGCCCCTCGTTGTGAAAATTAATTTTTACTACGAGTCTTCTAAAATTCGAGGGCTACTCTTTTCCCACTTAATATTTATCCTTGAATAAGATTATGAAGTCGAATTATCAAAATCAAGCATGATTTTTGAAATATTTGAGAAATACACCTATGGGGCATTTCGATGCACATGAGGAGTGATACATTATGTTTTCAAGCCTCCAATCTATCATTAAGTTTAGCTTGAGTCTCATCAATCAGTACTATGTTATCTGCAGATAGCATACACCAATTATGAAACTAAAAGTAATATTTATTTTGTTTATTTTGTACTATGTTTTAAATAAATTGAACCCTAGATTCAAATGATAATGTTTAAGATAACATTTTTTTCATATTTACTAATTTAAATATATATGATATCAAATTTCATGAGACACCTTATAGCACTTGCTTTATAGACAATACTTAGTTTAAAAACTTTCAACGAACAAATTACGTCCCATGGGCAAGAGTTGACACAATCTTTTTATTTTTTAATTCATTAGATTTACTAGGACTATTCAAAATCGAACTGAAGTTGATAATCTAAATCAAAAAAGTTATTGGTTTATTTTGGTTTAGCAATTTTTGTGATGATTTTAATTTTTTTATTATTTAATTATTGGTTCTTAATGATTTTAGATTTTTTTTCTTATTGGGTTAATTAATAATCTGATAGTAAATTAAATAATTATATTTGTACAATTTGATATGTAAAATTCTTGATAGTTTTATACTTCTATTTTTTACTGTCTCAAACTATCAATTATTCTATAATGTAAAAGTTTTTTTTTGAGATGTAATCTGTCAACTTATATGTATAGTTCATTTGCTTTGTCACTTTCCTTCTAAGTAATATTTAATAAAGAAAATTTTGTGTTAAATGTTAATAGTTAAACCGAAAACTTAACCGATAATGATCATTAACTAATAAATCAAAAACCAATAAGTCAATAGCTTAACAATCCTATAATGATTTAACATATATACAAATCGATAATCGATAAGTCAAATCAATAAATTTCAAAACCGAACCGAGATGACTAATGTGCATCCATAAAATACTTTACAACTCTTGCCTTATAGACAAAAATTACATCAAGATCATCACACGTTATGTCTCATGGGCAAGATATGACATTGCTACATTGTATCTTTATAATTCGATAACTCTCACTTTAGAGGCAATACTAAACATAAAAACTTTCAAAAAACAAGTTACATCCCATGGGAAAGAGTTGACAAAGTTATTTTGTGTTTTGATTTAGAGATACTCAGCAACTCTTATCTTAGAGGCAAGACTTAGACCAAGAACTTTACAAATTTTGTCCTATGAGCAAGACTTTACACCACTATATGGTCTATAACCCTTATCTTTTAGCCCAATGACTTCCAAACAACAATGTAAGTCAGAAGGGAAAAGTGTCACAACCTAACACCGTGGGCCATGACTAGTGCCCGGATTGGGCACCCAACATAATTACAGAATCAAATTTCCAAACAAATGATTTACACCAATGGAAATATCAAACCTTTTATCAAATCTGATCTACCATATCTAAAATTTTTAAGGAAAGTTACAAGATCATCTAAATATTAAACCTATTATCAAATCTGATCTACCATATCTAAAATTTTTAAGGAAAGTTACAAACAGATTTACTTATAATTCTCAGATTATACAAAAAACCTGCATATCAAACGATGCCAATAGAGACCAAATGAAACCAATAGGATATCATATGTGCAAATATGGGCCGACAAGGGCGCCATGGTGGGTAAAACCGTCTATCAAATATACCAAATATATTATGCAGGTCAAATCAGACAAACTGAGTACAACCCACACGTGTATGTATCCACAGACCTCTAAGCAAACTGACAGATTCATAGGATGGGACAGGGCCCCGTCGTACCCCTGAACGTATGTACACATATAAACCAAAAGTGGGCTCCGGAATAGGGGAGCACTTCAAACCGCAGAAGGATGTCCTAAACTGATGGGTCACCAAACTATATGTCAGTACCTGCGTGCATGAACGCAGCCCCCGAATCCAAGGGGGGTCAGTACAAAATATGTACCGAGTATGTAAAGCAGAAGATGCAAAATATAAATCGGAGTAATAACTGAAGCAAAATCATAGTGATCTAAAACATAACCAAAATATCAAAATGCTTACTTTCCAAAATACAAATCATGTATAGGGCACAGGAAATATGGTCGCCGCCCGTCACCGGCGCCATAACACGACATACACCAGAAAGTTTCAAATCTCTGAACTGAATCTCCGTCACATATCATAAGCATATCAGAAAGCCCAATTAATGCATCACACCAACCAAGCAGAGCCTGGCCCTTGGGCAAAGCTGACCCGCCGACATCAGCATACTCCGGAATATATATCATAATGCGCACGACAACAACCAGCCCGAGAACTGGTGAACGATATAATATTAGGCACGAGCTGAGTAGTAAGTAATCATATGCATAAAAACTAGTATCATAAATCCAAAAGAGAAATAAAATATTCATATTCAAATTCAAAATAAGATTTATTCCAAATTCTTTCAAAGTTACTAAAATCACATAAAAGGGCATCACGGGTCCCACGGCCGATGGAAACCCGAACTGGCCCAACTTATGGTGAACATACTCATCCTAAATTATACAAACTCCTACGAGGCATTTTTTATAGTCTCCAAAGCAATCCAAGCTTTCTACCTTAGTTACGGACATTTATAGTTCCAAAACCATTAAAACACAAATTCTTGCAAAATTTATCAAACTTTTACATATTCTTGCAACTTATAAATTTTAAAAAATAACATAGGAAACAATATTAGGACAAATTTACATAAGAGTGCCAAGGAACAAAGACGAACCATACATAAGCTCGGATTGCGGGAATAGAGTTCCCTCGGGCACCATATCAAAGCCTAATTTGAACTAGGACATGCCAAAAGGAAAGAGGGTGCTTTACATACCTAATCCAAAAGGAAAGGGGGTGCTTTACATACCTCAACACTTCTCCAAAATAAACCATACGTAAGCTAAATCTAACTTGTGTTTCAGATTTTCCCAAAGTCTACAAACAATTCAAAACAAGGCCAAATAATTAGCTAAAAGACTTATTGGGCATAAAATTCCAATTTTGCCCTTAATTCTATAAAAATTTCAGCAACATTTAAACTTTCAAAAA
>DF359669.1:31793-44545 GCA_000787875.1 Solanum virginianum
TCGATGTGTTCTTGAGGTCGAAATGATGAGCATACTTGAGGCATGCCACTCGTCATTAGTGGGTGGAAATCATAGTAGGATTTGAACAACCCATAAGATTTTACAATGTGGGTGTTATTATCCTACAATCCACCAAGATGCCCATGACTATGACAAAGCTTGTGATAGGTTCCAAAGAGAAGGTGGGGTTACTTGCAAGCATGAGCTCCCTCTAAATCCTATTTTAGTGATTGAGTTGATTGATTTATGGGGGATAGATTTCATGGGACCATTTGCTAGCTCATGTGGAAACAAGTACATCATAGTTGTTGTGAATTATGTATCAAAATGGGTGGAGGCTGTGGCTCTACCTAACAATGAGGGTAAAAGTGTCACAATATTCCTAAAAAGGAATATCTTCTCGAGATTTAGTACTCCTGGAGGTATCATCTGTAATGGAGACTCTCACTTCTTTAATAGACTTTTTAAAGCTCTTCTTGAAAAGTATGGTGTGAAACATAGGGTGGCGATGCCTTATCATCCCCAAACAAGTGGGCAAGTGGAAGTGACAAATAGGGAAATTCAACAGATTTTATCTGAGATTATGAATGCAAATTGAATAGATTGGTCTCCAAAGCTAGATGATGTATTATAGGCATACCAGACAGTATTTAAGACTGCTATAGGCATGTCCCCATATCAACTTATTTTGGTAACGCATGTCATTTTCTAGTGAAACTTGAGCATAAAGCAATGTGGACATTAAAGAAGTTGAATCCAGATTGGAATGATGCAGCTACCTCTAGATTGAGCCAAGTCAATGAGCTTGATGAATTTTGATTGAAAGCATATGAGACCTTAGCCTTGTATAAGCAAAAAATGAAGATACAAAATGACCGCCGCATAGAAAACTGCCAATTCACAACAGCGGACTTAGTTCTACTCTTAAATTCCAAACTAAAGTTGTTCCCCAAGAATCCCAATTCTAAATGGTTGGGACCCTTTGGGTAGCACGCGTCTTTGATCATGGAGCCATTGAATTGGAGAGACAAAATACAGGTACTTTCAAAGTAAATAGCCAAAGAGTGAAGCTATACCTTGGAAATGTGGAAGAGATTAAGATGATTGAAGAATGGGATCTTGAGGAAGTTTGATTACTCATGGTAGCTATGTCATGTCGTGACTATAAATCAGGTGCTGATTAGAGGTAACCCAAGGTAGACAATGGCGCTTAGGCATCAAGGTATATTTTTGACCCCACTATTCTATTTTTGCTAGATTTGTACATTGGGACAATGCACAACTTTTTCAATGGGGTATAGGTAGTTATGGGCCTTGATGAAGTCTGAGTAGCTTATGGTCCACAACGGCCCAAAATTTTGATCTCAAGGTTTTCTTGCCTATGTTCTTTATCCTTGTGGATATTTAATTTTTATTAAACCGACATATTTAGAAATTTTTAGATAATATTTGTAGCATATTGTAGTAATACTTATGACATATAGCATGTCTTTTAGTTTTGTTTTAAAAATTGGTACCCACGAAATGTTTTTAATTAGTAGTTAAATAGCAACAATGCATGATTAGGTGTTTGGTAAGAGTTGTTCTGATAACTGAGGGTAATTGGAGACATGAAGCATAATCTGTTAGTTGCTTGTTCATAATGTATTGCAAAGCCACGTGAGTGTGAGCTTATTTTGATAGATTTATGTATTTTGTGCTAATTCAGAATTTGCCTTGTTACTATAAGTTAGATTGTAGATTAAATGATTAAGAAAGGATCTTAGACCTTTATTCTTTAAATTAGTCCACTTTAGCCTAAAATTACCAACCAAATGAAGTTTTATCCCTTGTTCCAAATATTTGAGCCTTACATGTACTAATTCTTTCAAAAACACCTAATTACCCTAACCTTGTCTAGTGAAAAAACTTGAGATTGGCCCTAGACTGTCCTTGAGCATTGTGAACCTTGATTGAGGCAAAAAAACTAAGTTGAGGATAGCGACCAAAAGTTGCCCTAGTTTGGAGAATAAATATTGTATACTTCAATATAAGCTAAAAGCTAAGTTGAGGGTGGCCAGTGTAGGGCTAAAATCACAAAAATAAGGTAGTGAGTTGGGAATGAGGAGAAAAGGAAGAAAATCATATATTGGGTGCAAGAAAAAGAAAAAGAGGCCTTAGATTGAGATTAAAACCAAAATAAAGTGTAAAAATGGGGCAAAAGCTAAAAAAAATAGAAAAAAATACCAAGAAAAGCTTGAAAGTGGAAAAAGGTAGGATAAGGTGAAAATATTTGAGTTGGTAAGGTGAAAGTGATGAAAAACGTAGTCCAAGGATGACTTTTAGTCACTATTTTTCCAAAATGTCATACCAAAGCCACTTGAGCCTACGTTACAATCCTAGAAAGTCCTAAAGTGATCCTACTCTAGTTGGTTGAAAATCTAAGTCATGAGTATAGGGCAAGCCTATGGTATTAGTCATTATGCATGAGCATCTTTTGTGAGAATAAGTGTGTTTGCATAGTCCTAAATTTAAATTTGAAATCATCACTAAGTGTCAAAAATATGACTTCTTTCTATGAGGCCACTTGCATTGCATTGTTAGCATTTGATTTGTTCAGTGATTGTGGACTGTTGATATTCCCTTGCTTGTCATAGTTGTGTTGTCAAATGCACTAGTGTGTTTTGGTTTGCAAACTAGCTATCTGATCATGTATTGAATAGTTGGTGGGGGTACCAAAATTTGAATTGTATGTGATGTATTCCATTGGGTTGAGGTTTGTCTCTTGCTATACTATCTATATACTGAGTCATTGCTTGAGTACAAGCAAAAATTTTAAGTAGAGAGTTTTGATGTGTTGTCAAAATACAACACATTTGATGCTTAAAGACATAGGATTTTGTGTGTTCTCAATGCAACATTTATGATTTTTATGTGTTTTTGGTGTTTATTTGCAAGAAAGCAGGTTTGCATAATTTTTGGGAAAAAATGCAGATTCTTCTAGTTTTTGAAGGTTTACAGGACCCTCTACGAGACGTACAGTGAGTTTTATGGAGATTTCTAATGAAGTTTGCAGATCTGAAGTGTAGCCACATAAGACCTCTTTACGAGTAGCAGATCACTCTATGAGTCATATAGAGTGGTTTTATGAAGAACTCTAGTGAGATCTAGTGAAGGACCACTTAATGCAGATAAAGTTTATGAGAGCAAAATACGAGTCGTAAATCAGTCTATGACTTATAAAGTGGATCCATAGCAATGAAGTCCAAGATCTCAAGAGCTGAACATGAGATCCCAATTATGACTTGTAAGTTTAGTTTACGAGTCGTAAAGGCCTGTCGTATAAAGTCACCAACCAATTTTTCTAATTTTTTAGGACTTGTTTGCAAATATTACAAATAGTAACATTTAGGTTATTATCCATAGAGTACAGTACAGAGGATGTCATTATAGAGTATTTTTAGGGTCGTACACTTGTTGACAAAACATTGGAGAGGCGAATACACTTGTAGATTCATTGTATCTTTCAATCTTGTGATTCTCAATATAATTTATTTGCTTGTTCTTCAATCCAATTGGATAAGTGATTAATAAAGTTTTCTCAATTTATAGTTTCTTCATATAACCATAGCATGAGTAGACCAATAACTTCGGGTTGTAGGAACCATGAAGATCTAACCAAATAAACCTGGATAATTTGCAATTCTTGGAATAGATATTTACATGTATAAATTAATTCTCTTCTTTTTGAATGTTTTCTAGTGGTGACCAACATTAGAACTTGCCTAGTGTTACATTTCTAATCTAGGTGGTAATGAATAGTAAAAGAGATTAGTTAATAGGATTTGATGATGTGTTCTCGTCTAATCAACTGAACTACACCAAGGGGAGGTTGATTGGGACTATGAGTAATGTTTAGTGTTGCACACTATGGATATATGAGTAATGTTTAGTGTTGCACACTATGGACATGGCCCAAGTCACATAGTGAAATTTGCCTCTCAACTTTGACTAAAAGGATTAGTGAACTTAAATTACCATTCTACAAGCTATACTCTAGTCGAGAATTGGGTTATCCAGGGATATTGAGTTGGTGAATCATGGGGAATACAATTCCCAAGTTGCTCTATATTATTGATTGTCTCTTATTTTAGTTAGTTTAGTTTAATTTCATATCAATCATTACAAACCCCCCACCCTTTTTGGGGAGTTAAGTTAGTTAATACTTGAATTGTTTATTAGTGAATCAATTGGAAAGTCTCCGTGTTCTCTGTGGGATTCAACCCTAACCTTGGTTAGGTTTTAAATTTGATAACAACCACTTTATCCTCCAAAAGAGAGGTGTATCTTGGCATGATTAGTAAGAAATATCAATGGAGTAGAATAATCAAAGAAAAAGAATGGCAATTGAGAATAAAAGGCCCAAAGGCCAAACAAGCTATCCAATATCTAATTAAGACTAGTATGAAAGAAACTTGTCAATAATAGCATCTAATCATCACATCAACAGTCTAGTCTATAAAGCCTGTAAAACATCTGGATAATGGTGCTAATGGTAGACCCATGGCTACCTCTAAATACAATAAGATAAGTCTAACTCAAGCAAAAATAGAAACATAATGTCCTCCGGGAGTAGGGAGGGCTGACCAATCAATTGAAAGCAAATAGGTCCTCAACGGGGCACTTACTAATAACTCCTAGGACCTGTCTTTGCATCATGAAAAGATGCAGCCCCAAATAGACGTGAGTACATAGAATGTATGAGCATGTAATGTGGCAGAAAGAAATATGTAAAGGAAGTATAACGTCAAGTCAAATAGCTCAACTCAGAGAACTAGGAAACACAATCATCATGTCCAGAGTCTAAAGTAAGAATGCAATTCAGACAATGGCTACTCTTCCATCATCTATGTATCATCCACTCAGATTACTATCAAGGCCTCATTTGGAGTTACTCTAACCGATAACCATCACCTATGAGCCGGTGATGATACGACGAAGCGATATCGTTGTCACATCCATCCCATACCTTGCTGGGCGTATAGGATATCCCATCAATGGATCCAAAATTAGTAATATTTAGTCCTCATTTTGGGACAATAGGAAACATCTATTTTTATGATTCAATTCTCTCTTACACCGGCTACATAGTTATTGAGTTTGATTTGGACTTACTTTTACTTAATTCAGTGCTCAATACTGCTCCCAAGACTCAATATGCTCATTGGACATCAACTCTATGGTTAGCTCATTCATCTAGTCTCGTTGGACATTCATCAACTCAACTTATCACATCAACTATCAGCCCTTTGGTTACATCATTTTAAGGTTCAATTCTTTACTCATAAGGTCTCAATCATTCACCATTCTAACTCATACCATTTAGGAGGACAAATGTACAATTAATGCATTTAGGGATTCCATGGACTCTTTAGGCTCAAAGTATGCTCATGCATGCTCATGTAAGAAAAATATGTGAAAATAATGAGAAATCATGTTAGGGTTCATGTATTATGGAAAAGTATCAAATTCAAGCATTTAATTCGTAAAAACACTAATTCATGCAAACACCTACGAGAAAAATTCATAGGAGACTCAATTTACTCACATCATCATCAATCCAGGTTATAGGGGACATGAAAGAATAGAATCTATGGTTTGGTTATCCTTGCATACTTGGATGTTTTGAACCTTGAAGTATCTTGGAAGAATTCCCAAGTTTGTCTTCAAACCCTAGTCCTTTTCTCTTTTGAAACCTTGTTTTTACGTCGATCCCAGGCTTAGAAAGGGTGGGAAAAGATCAAAATAACCTTTCTTAAAATGCTATCAAAAGTCATCTACGGGCCTATTTATGGCCCTTAAAAAGTTCCAAGGCCCATAGGGATCCCTTCGTGAAGTTTTGGCCTAATTTTAGCATCTCTGGTTCACCTTTACGAGCCCATTTTACGACCTATAAAAGGTTCTACAACCCGTAGATGGGTTCGTAAATCTGCAACTAAAAATTGAACTTTCAAGACATCATTCCATGAATTAGTATATGGGTCATACTTTAATTTACGGCTCGTAAAGAGGTTTCATAGAACAACTCTGCTACTGGAAGTCTCCAGTAAAATGGTCATAACTTTTGACTCCAAACTCCAAATAAGGTGAAACTAGTTACGTTGGAAAGCTAATTAAAAGGGATTTCATTTGGTAGGTCATGGGCTATATAAATATTTGTTTGCTAAGAGTTCAGATCATTTAAATTTGACCTTTGCATAATCCAACACTAGAAACTCAATTTATAGGAATGTTTTGAACACGATTAAGTATTGAGGTCTCTTATGACCCTAATACACTTCTCACATATAATAGTGAGGCTTGAAACATCGGAATATGTGAGGATAGTATTATAAGGTTTGAAAAATAGACATATAACCTCACATGTTATGTATGGGTAAGATTGGACTTCTACATTGTATCCTAATTTATCATACACACAACAATAACCTACCCAGTAGAATCCCACAAGTGAGGTCTAAGGAGGGTAAAATGTACGCAGGCTTTACTATCCCCTCAAAGAAGTAGAGAGGTATCCTAATTTATCATATATATATATATATATATATATATATATATATATATATATATCTTTTGCCTGTTAACCCACATACTTTGCAATAATAATCTAAGCTCTATGGGCAGTACTTGACTATATACCAATATGTTTTGATTTATAAGATACTCCATAACTATTTTCCTTGAGGTAAGAGTTGATTGTCTAAGCACTTGCAAACAATAAATTAAGCCCTAAAAGCAAGACTTGACATTGCCACATTATGTATTAATTTATGAAAATCTGTAACTCTTGCCTTAAAGGTAAGACTTGGACCAAGAACATCATCCATGGGCAGGATTTAACGGTACTACATTGTGTCCCAATTGATTTATCATATATATAATTCTTGTGCCTTAGCTTAAGGACTTCAATATAAGAAGTTAAGCCCTAGGGTTAAGACTTGACATTATCACATTGTGTTTGCTTTATATATAAGATACTCTATAGTTATTGCCTTAGCAGTGAACTTGTTTTGAAGAAAATTTGAGTAATGTGTGAGTTTTTGGTTTATAAGCTTAAGATGTATAAACAAGTGATTTTTCATACCAATTAGTGTTTTGAGTCTCAAAATATAATTTTATTAGTTCCATCAACTTTAAAATATGAAATTTATCAAGCACTATCATCATCTTCAGATTTGAGGTTGTTTTGTGGAATTAAGGTCCTAATATTTAGTCCTCATTTTGGGACAATAGGAAACATCTATTTTTATGATTCAATTCTCTCTTACACCGGCTACATAGTTATTGAGTTTGATTTGGACTTACTTAATAAAGTTTGAGTTTGGTCAACATTTTAAGTTTGGATGCTCGAATCAGATTTTTTATGATTTCATTGGATTCAAGAGATTATTATAGGCCTAAAAGAGGCCTCATCATATTTTGTAGAGTTTCAAGGGAATTTTGGACTTTTGAGCATAAGTTGATTTAATTGTGATTAAAGAACTTTTGAGTCAAGGAGACCTCAAATTCATGTTCTGACAATTTTATCAAGTTCAAAATATCATTTTTCAAGCTAGTAGCATATTTGGTTTTTGTTCTAAAAGTGAAAAATGAGTTTTGGATGAGTTTTCAAGCTTCATGGATGCTTTGGTGCAATTTTAGCAAATTATGGCAATTACAAGGTTCATTATTAGCTTCAAAGAAAAAAAAATTATTCCAAAACTTCTAAAAAAATTTAGCACGAATTATAGGACTAATCTACAAAGTTTGATGCATTTTCTTTAAGCCTAGATCAGACTTTTATCACTTAATATGAAATAATTATTTATAATGTAAAAATAATATTTGACTGGATAAACTAGAACAGAATTGAGTTTTGATTGAAGAAACAAGTTTGTATCATTACTAAAGATATTTAGAAAAAACATTTTGGTCATTTTGCTATCGTATGAGGAAGTTATGACCTTTTTGGTAACTTGTCATCTGGTGCAAAAACACAACTGTTGCTAATATTTAAAATTTCGAACTGTGTTCAGTTGATATTTTGAGCATATTAGGACTTCTAGAGCTTAGAATTGAGTGATTTATGCGGTATTCTTCTTGATTTGATATGGGGGTTAGTTTTGAATTCTCATTTCAACATTCTCTCTCAATTTCTTTATTTGATTTTTCTTCCTTGTCTATAAATTTTTTGGAGGAAATTAAGATTTCATCTATTTTTATTCTATTTTTGATGAAAAAGATATGTTTTGGATCCTTATATTATGGGTAAACTGATTTCGCTATAAATATATTGATTCATTAATTATTTTCATCATATTAATCGCGTACAATTTGGAATTTTCCTGGTAAAGTATAATTTGATAAATTAATGATTTCAAGGTTAATTTTCATCATATTCATCATGTACTATTAAATCAGACTTTTATCTCAACATAGATACTTATTTATCATGTAAAATGATACTTGACTGGATAAACGAGTACAAAATTTAGTTTTGATTCAAGAAACAAGTTTGTATAATACCTAAGATATTCAGAAAAAATCGGGTCATTTTGCTATCGTATGAGGAAGTTATGCCTTTTTGATAACTTGTCATCTGGTGCAAAAACACAACTGTTACTGATATTTAAAATTCCAGACTGTGTTCATTTGGTATTTTGAGCATATTAGGACTTCTAGAGATTAGAATGGAGTGATTCTTGCGGTTTTCTTCTTGATTTGATATGGGAGTTGGTTTTCAATTCTCATGTCACTATTCTCCATCAATTTCATTATTTGATTTTTCTTCTTTATCTGTAAATGTTTTGTAGAAAATTGAGATTTTATATATTTGAACTGTATTTTTGATAAAAAAAGATATGTTGAGCATCCTTATATTATGGGTAAACTGATTTTGCTATAAACACATTGATTCATTAATTATTTTTGTCATATTAATCGCGTACAATATGGAATCTTCGGGTAAAGTATAATTTGATAAATTAAGGATTCAAGGTTGATTCTAACCCTGTTTTTGATGAAATCTTATATTTGAACTTTTCTAAGCATGGAAAAGGTATTCCTCAAGAAATATTTTAGATTTGAATCGGAGTTTCGAATCGGGTGATTAGGATTTTTCTCAATAACTTCAAAATTGGTATTTTCATTATTTAATTTCTTTTTATTGCTTAATTTTAATGAGTTTTTCGATCATGAAATCCTCAACTTGTAAAAACTTGATTTACAAATAAATTTTAGAAATCCTTGTTGATTTTATTGTGATTTGTAACACCTCCCAAGTGTCTTAGGATACATATTTTTTTGGCAAATTCAAGGTCGTATTTTTGATCAGGAGGTAAAATTATGTGGAAAAATCGACTGATTCAATTTTTAGGTCAACCAGTCAATTTTTAGGTCAACCGGTATCAAAATATATTTTTTCACATGTTTTTGCACTTTCTAGAGGGGTTCCCGACCTCTACACATCATGGGAAGGATCAATTTTAGTGTAAAAAAGATCGAGACTCAACTCCGGACCAAAATAAGAGAAAAGTGAAATTTGTGCAAAAATAAACTATGTCAAAACAAGTCTGTGTCGCACTCCTATTTCACCGTAGTACAAATTTTTTCAAAACATTCTAGATTTAAGTGAGGGTACTTGGGAAAAATTTTTGAACTCTTATATATGAGAATCCTCAAAAAAATCTACCATTTTTAGGCCTATTTAATTCACTAAAACTCCAAAATTCCTCTTAAAACCTTCCAAGGAAGTCTTCTCTTGCAAATTCTCCTATGTTTCTAGGGTTTCAAAGATCCTCTATTAAAGGTCAAGCTTCAAAGGAATTTCCAAGATTCTCCCAAGCTTTCCTTGTCTTTTCAAGCATACTAAGGTATGCTAATTTTTTCATCCATTTGTCCTTCCACCCATAGAATCCAAAACCCTTTTCACTCGATCCTTAAAATTCAAGGTATATTTCATTATGAGTACATCCTATCTCTCTTATTAAGCATGCGTACTCCTTTCAAGGATTGAAATTATGAATTAATCTATGACATTTAAGCTATATATTATATGACACTATGAAATGCTATGAAATTTATCAATTTTGAGTTGATTTCCATGATGCCGTAACTATGGGTTTCTCAATCTTTATGGTAGGTTGTTTTGAATAGTTTTAAGTGAACATGTTTTACCACTCATGCACGTTACTCTTGAATTTAATATTTTTATGTCCTTATGCATAACCTACCATGTTTTGGAACTAAGATTATGTGATGAAGTATTTTATGTTGATGAAGGGCTTTATTACAAGTTATGCAAGTAATGAATATCATGAATGATCACTGGCTATCAAGTATGCTATGATTCCATCGAAATGTTATGAAAATTCTGTAAGACTATGAAGCTCTTCTTATGATGTGATGGTTTTAATGAGCTACTCCTATTATATATTATGATTTAAAAGACTATGCTGTGATGATTATACTTATACTTTATGTATTTCGTGGGATGTTGACTTAGTACCAGGAGGACCTTGGTAGATTTTCATTATCCCTAAACTATGTGCCACCATTTGTTATTACTATTTTCCTAAATGGGATTACACTAATGGATCCAACTAGGTCACATAACATCGATCGAAAAAGTAATGTTGTAAGGTAAGGATATCATGTAAGACCTACCAAAAAGGCGATGCTTTAAGGAAAGGATATCATGTAACACCTACCAAAAAGTTAATGTCATAAGGTAAGGATATCACGTATCACCTACTAAAAAGGCAATGTCGTAAGGTGAGGGTATAGTCTACCTTCATAGGTAGGCTAGTCCTTTTCCTATGTAGAGGAAACATCGAGATTCTATATGGTAGCTCACATGGTCTTAATGTCGATTAAGGTCTCCTTCGACATATGCATGTTATGCTATGCACTTATATTTCTACCTCTTTGCATGTTTGAAGCTAGCCATTAATTATTCATGTCATATTGAGCTTATTACCTTTGTTTATGAATATGTATCTTGATTATATTGTCTTATGATCTATTGATACATTGCATCCTGCTTACTTAATACATTTAAAGTACTAACACATACATTTTTCCTTCATGATCTAATCATCTAGGGATTAGAGCTTTTCCTCATCCACCTCCTTATAGCGAGCTTGACATGTGAAAATCCTTACCTATGGTGAGTCCACTAGATCGAGGGCAACATCCATTTTGTATCTTGCTTATCTTAAGACATTGCTACTTTGTTATTTACTTTTGAGGTAAGCCAAGGACATGTCTTGACCTCCATTTCACTCATGACTAGAGGTATTGTTGGATAACATATTACGTATGATTAACATGATGCTTTGTATCTATGGAGATTCCCCTTCGTCCGTATCCCATGTATGATGTAGCTTTTAATAATATTAGAAAAGTGGTAAATTTCCTATATCCCTACTTCCCATAGATTGCATCCTATGTCCCCTTTCCCTTAGACTTACTAGTTGTCTTTTTAATGATGGGAATTCCTTACCTCTTGTCCCATAGAGTGTGTCCTAAGTCCAAAATCCCCTTAGTATTATTTTTTGATGGGTAAACTACACTTCTTAACAAAGGATGTTCTTACGTATGCTATGAGGCATTTTTGGGATGCCTAAGGTTCCCTATTCGCCATGCTACACCTAGACCCTAGGCTTGAGTCGTGACATGATTTTTGGATGATTTTTCCACAAGATGTGAAACCTTGCAATACAGGTAATGTTGAGAGACTTTTGATGAGGTATTTTCATTCTAGGTAGTGGGTAATCATTTCGAAGGTTGAATTCAAGGGCTATTCTTCTGGTAGAGCGTTTGGGTACGGCTTTGACTTTTGAGATAGGCTTGGCTATCTTTCTTGAAATCAAGATTGGGTAGTTGATTATTCTTTTGTTGTATAGTATGGGATGAGATCATATCATGATTGAATAGATGTTGTATTGTAATGCCCATGGGAGGAAGTTTACTTGTTGTGACTATCCCTGAAATTATTCCATATTAATGATTTGTAATCTATTTATTGAGAATTAAGATATATATGTAATAATTTGAGAAATGTGTTATATTGTGAAATGAGATGCACCGAGGCATGAAGTGATTGAGAAATGTTGTCTATTTTAAAATAAAATTTGCTAAGGCATGATATGACTTGTGAAAAATTGTGGCTTGTGGCATATTTTTAAAACTAATAAGATTTTCAAAGGATTGTTGCTTGTTTTAAACTAGTTTCTTCCTATTGATTTTGAAGAGGGTGCTCATCATAAAACTTGGACTTTTGACTACTTCATCACTTTGAGACTTTTATTAAGTTGATTTTGCTCCTCTATTGTAATATTAATATACATCCACCCTCATACATTCATTCATATCATGGAATATGGGAAGTGAGATTGTCGCAACACTTTTTTATAAGATAATGAGACATCTTTAAAAATTGTAATATCTTGAGTCCCTGACCATGGTAGTTTGAGATTAAGATAATGGATACATTATGATACATGCTAGTATCTTGACTCCCTAAGGTGGCCGAGTAATGGATACATGGTAATTGATATAAGTATCTTGAATCTCTAAGGTGGTAAGGTTGTGAATATGTTGTGATTTATACATGTATCTTGAGTCCATGACCATGGAAGTTTGATGAAGGGTAGTTAAAACATGATGATTGATATTAGTATCATAAGTCCCTGAGGTGGTAGGATATTGGATACATTCTGATTTATACCTAT
>DF359669.1:49286-63478 GCA_000787875.1 Solanum virginianum
CTGAAAATTGGGAATTGTTGTGTCATGACCTTCACTTGATTTGGGAGTACTTATGTATTATTTTAACACTAGTTTTATGTGTAAAAAGATGTTGGATACACTTTGGTTAAAGTTGGAATAGGTTTGGAATTATAGGCGTCGAAATATAGTGAAGGGATGTAACGTTATGCTGCCTATTTGTAGGTTGTGTAGAATTCTTATATGTTCTGTTTTGTGGGCTGTTATAAGGATGTTAAAGCACTAAAATAGGCTTCCCATGATATGTATATGAGAATGTGTATTAGAAAATATGTTTAGGGGCAAAAAGGTTGAAAGAACACACCCAGGTTTATGATTTTACACTCGCTGCCCGTGTGTTCTAATTTTATGAGTTTGGGTTACCAAGATGTATCTATTAGCTGCTAATGCTAGTTTTATCACCTATTATGTTCACTTGTGTAACATACTCCTACCATTATGGAATTGTCTTTTGTGATTATTTACATGACATATGTTATATCTACAGTCCTACAACTCCAATATTCTGACTACCAAAAGAATCATCTCAAAGGTAATTGAAAGATAAAGTATATTACTTATAGATAGGTGGTAGCCCGAGGGGTGGAAGAATCACCTAGCCAGGGACAATCCTATGGTGGGGGGTAGCCCGAGGGGCTAAGGAAGAGCCTAGCTAGGGACGAACCCAATACAATTTACCACTGATCAGTTGGTCATTTATAGTATATGTTGTACACAAATTTTACAGTAAAGGTAAAGTGATAAAAAAAACATGAAGTACATGATCCCACAATATAATTAAAGGTGGTTCTCTTATCCTACACTAGTGCATAGTTTCATTTGAGTTGTTATCTCATATACAATATTTCCTACCTTACATACTCAGTACATTATGTCGTATTTACATCTCTTACAGGGGTCCTGCATTTCATGCTGCAGGTACAGGTGCTAGTAGATCTCCTCCGTAAGAGTACAGGACATCCAGCTACTAATACCAAGCTCCATGTTGCTTCGAACCTTTGTGTGTCTAGAGTTGTATTTATGTATTGTATAACTGGTCGAGGCAGGGCTTATCCCGACCCTTATCAGATATTGTTCCTTATCTAGAGGCTCTATAGACTATGTAAATTAAAGTGTCATCATGTGTTGTACTTTAGACAATAAGGCCCCAATGGCCTAGTCATATGCATTTCATTTTGGGCTTGTTATTACCTTCTACTTTCTAAAAGGCATGTTCAATGTAGAAATCCCTTATAATATGTATTGGAATCGCATAGATATAGGTTGGTTCTCCCGAGCCTTATCGAGAATAGGTGCTGGTCCACCTTAACGGGATTTGGGGCGTGACATGGCCCCAAAAGGAAATTGCTCGAAGATGGAGGCTTTTAGGAGAAAGCTCAGAGATGAGCCCATAGATGATGATCAATCAGGTGATGATCAGACCTCTCAACTGAGTGGATTACTGGAGATATAAGGTGACCAGCCTAACCCAGAGATACCTCAGCCACAGACTAGGGTGGTTGCCAGGTCTAGGCAGCCTCAAGTTCAGTGCGAGAGTCCTTCCTAGTCTGACGAGGAAGGTAGTGAGAAAACAAGGAGTAGTATACCCCAAAAGACCCCTTCTACGGAGGAGCAGAGTTTAGCAGGGGCCTCTGATGATAAAGAAGATGCCAAGTACTCCATCACACCATCTTAATAATAAGCACCAAATTCTACTACTCACTGGTCTTGTATCGAGGGTACGGAGGCTTTGTCTTTGAAGGGCATTTAGCCCAAGGAGCGGGGAAACCCCACCCATTCAATATATGAAGAGCCCAAGGTTATAGGTGATGGATTGAGATATGTACTAGGTCTGAAGGATACGATGATACCTTATGGTCTTCAGTGGTTGACAAAGGTACTTGGTAGGTACTCCCTGATTATGGTACGAGAGTTTTACGCATCGATGTAACCATGATTAAGTGCAATCTTTCCAAGGAGAAGAGACCTATCACTTAGCCCAGATTGACAGAGGTACGATGGAGAGATGATAGGTCAACATTTATGAGGAGACGATCCATTATTTCTTTTGGTCCAGAGTACTGTGACTAGTGTTTGATAGTGGAGTTTGACTACAGGTTGGGATAGGCCAGAAATTCACTGAGCCTGCTTGGGTTAGCACCCACACAAAGCCTTTGACCCCACATAGAGCCTATTGTCAAGGCTTCACTCTTTTTTCCCGCAAAATTTTAGTGGGCAGCTGTTAGAGCCCACATTCGGCCTACTCTAGCACATAACACTTTGACACTAGAGCAGGTGGTATTGGTTGCCAACATCTTGGCTGGTTATATGATAGTGATTGGGCCCAACTAATAGCGGAGTAGATTGATGAGTCAGCACTCAAGAGGGCCACCTCTGTTCCATTTCTAGTATTGATCTATAGGCTCTATCTAGAGTGTAGCGCGGAGATTTTGCATAAGCTGGACCAGTTAGTTGAGGTCCAACATACCTTGGAGCCTATCCTGATATAGGTTAATAAGAACCCGGTGGCACTCCGGCGAGCACAACCACTACCACTACCACATATGATTGCCCTGAGCCACCACATTAGGGTTTGAACACTGTAACCACCACTACTATTGCTGCTACTACTGATGAGAGATCCCAACAGTCCAAGGCTGTCGATATAAGAGGGGTCCTACTATAGCTACTCCAGCACTAGAGGCTACCACTTCACAACCTTCTACAACGGGCATGGTTTATATGTCTGTTGTTTCTGTTCAGGCCATAGCATAAAGATTATCACATGTGAGGCCTAGTTATCTCAGCTTATCCAGCAGATCAGGCCATAGGTTCGATAGGTTATTGCTGATTCAAAAGAGCGGAGCTGGGCATTAACTATCTCAACTATTTAGGAGCATATTACTAAAATGGATGCCCGAATCGATGCCTATGAGGATCGGGTTCAGAAGAGGTTAGCCGAGGCCCGACCTTTAAATTTGTCAGTCGTCCATCAGAAGATCGAGAAACTTTGGCTTAACATGATAGCTTTACTTGTGGCACCTGTGACATTACTAGAGACTATATCTGCAGAGCCACTATTTGATTTATTTGCCTCTATGGTGCCATCACAGACTTCCCTCAAGAAGAGACCTTGATGGATGCGTAGCTAGATGAGAGAAATATACATACAAAGGTTTTCAGGGATGATGAGGGTTAAAAAGATGAGCTCGGGCTAGCCTTGATGACATCGAGGCAAGAGGAGGAGATGAGGCTAGATTATGAGCGTGATGGGGTGAAAGGTATTAGCACCTGCAGACAGAGTGGAGCAGCGGAGGAGACTACCCCGCAGGAAGGGGATGGAAAGACTCAGCCACAGACTAGGCTAAGATGGGAAGGTTTATTTTTTACCCCTACTTATTCTATTTTTGCTTGATTTGGTCTATTAGGGACAATGCTCAATATTTTCGATTGGGCGTGGGTAGTTATGGGCCTTGGTGAAGTCTGTGTAGCTTATGGTCCATAACTACCCCAAATTTTGATCACAATGTTTTCTTGCCTGTGTTCTTTTTCCTCATGAATATTTAATTTCTATTAAACCAGCATGTTTAGGATATTTAGAAAATATTTATAGCATATAGTACTAATACTTATAGTATATAATATGTTTTTATGTTTTTTTATGAAAATTGGTACCCACAAAAAAATTTCAATTAGTAGTTAAATGGCAACAATGGATGTTTGGGTGTCTGGCAATAGTTGTTTTGATAAGTGAGGTTAATTGAGACATGTGAGTGTGAGCTTATTTTGCTACATTTCTGCAATTTGTGCTAATTCAAAACTTTCTCTATTACTATAAGATAGATTGTAGATTAAATTTATTTGGAAGGGATCTTAGGTCTTTGTTCTTTAAATTACTCTACTTTAGCCTAAAAATGACTGATCAAATGAAGTTTTATCCCTTGTTCCAACTATTTAAGCCTTATATGTACCAATTCTTTCAAAAACACCTAATTAGCCTAACCTTGTCTAGTGAAAAACCTTGAAATTAGCCCTGATTTGTCCTTGAGCATTGTGAACATTAATTTTGGCAAAAACCCTAAGTTGTGGGTGGCTACCTTTAGTGGCCAAACCTTGAAATTAGCCCTGATTTGTCCTTGAGCATTGTGAACATTAATTGAGGCAAAAACCCTAAGTTGTGGGTGGCTACCAAAAGTGGCCTAGTTTGGGGAATAGATATTGTGTACATCAATACAAGCTAAAAACCTAAGATGATGGTGGTCGGTGTAAGGGTAAAATTACAAAAATGAGGTGGTCAGTTGGGAATAAGGAGAAAAAAGAAGAAAATCATGTACCAGGTGCAAGAAAAAGAAAGAGATGCCTTAGATAGAGATTAAAATCAAAATGAAGAGTAAAAATGAGCCAAAAACTAAAAAATGAGATGAAAATACCAGAAAAAGCTTGAATGTGGAAAAAGCGAGGATAAGGCGTACATATTAGAGTTGCTAAGGTGAAAATGATGAAAAATATAGTACAAGGATGGCTTTTAGTCACTATTTTTCTAAAATCTGACACCAATGCTCCCTGAGCCTACGTTAAAAGCCTAGAAAGTCCTAAAGTGATCCTAGTCTAGTTGGTTGAAAATCTGAGTCATGAGTATCTGGGCAAGCCTATCATTTTAATCATTATGCATGAACATCTTATGTGAGAGTGAGTGTGTTTGCATAGTCCCAAAGCTAAATTTGAAATCATCATTGAGCGTCAAAAAAGGGACTTCTTTCTGTGAGGGCATTTGCATTGCACTGTTAGTATTTGACTTGTTTAGTGATTCTAGACTGTTGATATTCCCTTGCTTGTCATAGTTGTGTTTTCAAATGCACTAGTGTATTTTGATTTGCAAAATAGCTATCTGTTCTTGTTTTGAAAAGTTGGTGTAGGTATCTGAGTTTGAATTGTATGTGTTGTATGCCATTGGGTTAAGGTCTGTGTGTTACTATATTGTCTATATAGATTGGGTCGTTATTTATGGAGAAGCAATAATTTTATTTGAGGGTGTTGATGTGCTATCAAAATACAATACAATTGATGCTTAAAACTTAGGATTTTGGGTGTTCTCAATGCGATATTCATGGTTTTTATGTGTTTTTGGTATTTAGTTTGCAGGAAAGCCAGTTGGCATGATTTTTGGGCAAATTGCAGACTTTTTTAGTTTTTGTTGGTTTATGAGACCCTCTATAAGTTGTAGAGGATCCTACGAGTCGTAGAGTGGGTTTCGTAAAGAATTCCATTAAAGTTTGATTTATGAAATTCAGCCGCACGAGACCTCTATACGAGTCGTAAATTACTCTACAAGTCGTATAGAGTTGTTTTGTGAAGATTTCCAGTTGGTTCCAGTGTGCAGATGAAGTCTACGAGAGTACAATACGAGTGGTGAATTAGTGTTTGACTTATAAAGTGGATCCATAGCAGTAAAGTCTAAGATCTCAAGAGTTGAACACAAGAGCCCGATTATGACTCGTAAGTTAGTTTACAAGTCTTAAATACCTGTTTTAGAAAATTCCCGACCAATTTTACTTGTTTTTAAGAACTTGTTTGTAAATACTATAAATGGTAATTTTTTGGTTAACTGTTTAGGGGGGTATGGTAGAAAACATCATGAGAAAGTACTTTTAGGGTTTTGTATTTGGTGACTCAATCTTAGAGGAGAATACACTTGTGTATTCATTGTATCTTCAAATCTTGTGATTCTCAATATATTTTGGATTTGCTTGTTCTTCAATTCAATTGGGTAAGTGATTAATTATGTTTTCTCTATTCATGATTTCTTCATCTACCTATAGCATGAGTAGCTAAATCCACAACATGGGTTTGTGGGAACTGTGAAGATCTAATCAAATAAACCAAAATAATTTGCAATTCTGGGAATGGGTATTTATATGTATTAATCAATTCTCTTCATTTTGCATGTTTTCTAGTGCGCCAATATTAGAACTTGCCTACTGTTTCCTTCTCAATCTAGGTGGTAATGAATAGAAAAAGAGATTGATTAGTATGATTCAATGATGTATTCTTGCCTAATCAACCGAACTAGACCAGGGGGTTTAGCTAGGACTATAGGTCATTAGTATTGCACGCTATAGAGATGTGCCAAGTCATATAGTGAAATTCGCCTCTCACTTTTGACCAAAAGGTTTGGTAAACTTAAATTACCATCCTACATGCTATACTCTAGTCGAGAATAGGGTTATTTGGGGATATTGAGTTGGTGAATTGATGTGTTGTCAAAATACAACACATTTGATGCCAAAAAGAAGGGATTTTTGTGAGTTCTTAATGCGACTTTTTAAGATTTTTATGTGTTGTGTTGTTCTTATTGAAAAGTTAGATTTG
Organism: Solanum virginianum; assembly: GCA_000787875.1. Classification (NCBI taxonomy): domain Eukaryota; kingdom Viridiplantae; phylum Streptophyta; class Magnoliopsida; order Solanales; family Solanaceae; genus Solanum; species Solanum virginianum. The sequence continues at coordinate 55,653 of DF359669.1, forward strand.
CATGATTTTGAAGAAAAGTTGCAGATTTTTCTAAATCATAGGATATACGAGCTCACCTACGAGTCATAGGGTGTGTCGTAGCAAGAAACAGAAACCAAAAGTGAGAAATCTACTAAGTGGAGGTCACCCCTTCAAGGTTATCCTACGACTCGTAAGTCTCAATTATAGCAAGAATCTGAGAACCAAAAACATAAGGCCTAGACTACGAGAGGAGCATACGAATCATACCCCAAGCAATGACTTGTACCTGCGGGTTGTACCAGTTGAGTCCAAGATGCCAAGAACCTGATATGAGACCCCGACTATGACTTGTAAGTTACCATCTAAGTGGTACCTGCTAGACATCCCAGCTGCCAGCTGTCTTTTCAGTGTGATTTTTAGGGTTTGTATGTAAACTCTATAAATACATGAAGTTAGGGTTTTATTAAGAGATTCCAGATATTAGAACAGAGAATTTGTCTTTGAATATTCTCTCAAGAATTTTTTAGCGTTCTAGCTTAGTTTATCATTTTCTCTTGGAAAATGGATTTTGGGGATTGCAAATCTTTCTTTGTATTCATTGCCAATCTATCAAGCTTTTGGGTTTACAACTTGTGGTGTCTATACTTTCATTGCTCTTGGTAAAACTCTCAACTATGTCTTGTATATGGATTTTTGTTGGTTTTGATTTACTTATGAGTAGCTAAACACTGACAACTTGGGGTTGTGGGAAGCATGGGTAGTTGACTTGGCATGACCTAGGTTGATTTTATTTCTATGATTGGGGTTTTGCATGTATTATCTATTTCTCTTCATATTGATTGTTATTAGATGGTGGTAAACACCAAACCCCACCTAGTATCACCATCCCGACCATGGTAGTGACGAATAGGAAAAGGAAAATAGATGATAGGATTCGATTGATGTGTTCTCATCTAATCAACCAAGCCTGACCAAGGGGAGGTTGACTAGGAGAATAGGTAACATTTAGTTGGCATGCCATGGTGGCCGACCAAGCGCCATGGTGAAATTCGACCTACAATACGAGTGGTGAATTAGTGTTTGACTTATAAAGTGGATCCATAGCAGTAAAGTCTAAGATCTCAAGAGTTGAACACAAGAGCCCGATTATGACTCGTAAGTTAGTTTACAAGTCTTAAATCATGCGAATCTCCAATTATATTTATGTTATCTAGGGGAATCGAGTCACAAACCATGGGGAACATAATTCACAAGTCATCCCTAAAATTGAGTATTTTCTCATGTTATAGTGTAGTATTTATTTTACTTTCTTTTTGAATCACAACCCCGCCCCCCATTTAAAGATTGTAGTTATAGGTGCTTGAAATGATTAGTAGTGAAGTGTTGTAGTCAAGCCCTGTATTCACTATTGATTCGACCCTAACCCTTGTTAGGTTAATTGCTGACAGCGATCGCTTTCTTATTGGGGTTTGTGGGAACTGTGAAGATCTAATCAAATAAACCAAAATAATTTGCAATTCTGGGAATGGGTATTTATATGTATTAATCAATTCTCTTCATTTTGCATGGAACATCATCATAAAATTATGGCGTCATTGCTGGGGAATACAACTAGGTTTTAACTTATATTCACTATTAATTAGTTCTAGTGTTGATTTCTAGAGTCTCCTGTATTTTTTTTTGTTTGATTTTACTTACAGGGTGTGCTAGGTTATATGCCCAACACAAGGAACGAAGGCAATCCCTTAGCTCCGCTCGATTTGGAGATCCATCGAATCGTGAGAAGAATGGGTCAAGTGAATAACGACATTGAGGTTGAGAAGGACATGAATATGAATAAGGATATGAATAGAGAGGAGAATCCACCGCTAAGGGGTAACAGGCCACAACCTAGGGACTTCAATAAAAATGCGTATGGATGGAATCAGTATAGATTGAACCCTATATTCATAGATGTTACTGGTGCAATAGTACTGCTTCCTTTACCGACAGATACTAAGTTTACGGTATCAAGACGGTTACTCCAAATGCTTCAAAATCGTAGACTATTCACAGGGTTACCTTCAGAGGATCCCCACTATCATCTCTAAAATGTGGTGTTTGTTGGCAAGAGTGTCATGGGGACACAAAATTTTTCTCTTGACATCATTAGTTTAAGAGTGTTTCCCCTATTATTGACTGGCAATGTAGCTGTGTGGTTGTCCGAGCTTCCTCCGGGTACTATTACAAGTTGGGCTGAGCTTCAGAGAGTGTTCTTTGAGAGATACTTCCCAAGATCTAAGAAGTTGAAGCTTAAGGATTAAATCAATAACATTGAACAATTATCGGGTGACTCTATTAGCACAACATGAGGGAGTTTTACTGAATGCTAGAGGATGGTCCCCGATCATAAGATTGTTGATGATGCCTTGGTTAAGATTTTCTATCACGCACTTGATGAGAACAGTCAAGCTTGTGCTGACACAATCATGGGAGGCATGTTCCTTCACCAACCTTTTACGTTGATAGCCGCAAGGATGGAGCAAGTGGTTAAATTAAATAGAGCATAGGGTCAATAAGAGCGTGGTGCGTCAATGCCAACAATAAGCAAGCAAAGGTAAACTAGGAGATCATGGAGCAACTTGCTCAACTTCGCATAAGAATTGACTTGGTTTTGAAGTGAAACCAAGCAAGTGTCAAAGCTTTCACTCACCAACCTCCGAAGGCTCCCATCTATGATGATCCATTCTTTGAGAATGATGCATGTTTTATAAGCAACCAAGCGGCGGGTTTCCGGAACAACCCCCAAGGGTCTAATTTGGACTATTGGAGGCAAGGTTCTGGGATTCAAGGTCAAAACTTTCACCATGATGGTGCATATAGAGAGTGTCAGATGCCAAATAGAGACGAAGAGAGGGCTACAGGAATGGTCCTTATGTGCCACCTCACAACCGTGATGCCAGGTCAAGTAACTCCAGGATCGAAGAGATGTTTGACAAGTTCTTAAAGAGAGCGAATCACCACAATGAGACTTTGAAAGGAATTAAGATGGATATTTCAAGCATTAATCTGAAAATCAAGTCTTACTCTGTGGCAATTAAGTAATAAGAACAACAATTCGAGCAAGTTTCTTTGGAATTGAACCAATGCCAAAAGGGTACCTTATCAAGCGACACCGTTCAAAATCATAAGAATGAAGGGCATTGCATGGCAGAGATGACTCGGAGTGGAAAAAGCACTGTTGATCTCCTTATGCTAATGGCTGAAAATGGAAGCCACAAGAAGAGAGTGAATAAGAAGACCAAGGCATACAACACAGAAGAGCCACCCAAGAATTATAAAACCTTTCCAAGGTCCCCTCTCCCTTTTCCTCAAATGCTTGAGAAGAGGAAAGAGGAAGGTGAGTTTGAACAATTCTTGATGATGCTTAAGAAATTGTTAGTAGACATCATACCAAATGGATGAAAGATCTAGTCAAGAAGAAGCAAAAAGTGAGCTAAGACCTTTCTCAAAATTTTCAACATTATAGTGTCATCACTACAAAGTCTTTGGTGCAAAAGTGGGAAGACCCGGGTACATTCACCGCACCATGCACTATAGGAGAACTTGAGTTTGCTAAAGCACTATGTTTCTTAGGGGCTAACATTAAGTTGATGCCTCTGGCTGTATTTAGGAAGCTCAGTTCGGGAAGCCTTGTCCCTATGAAGATGCGGTTTTTAATGGCAGATAGAACAGTGAAGAAGCCTGTGGGGATATTCTATGATGTGCTTGTAAAGGTAGACAAACTTATATTTCCTGCAGATCTTATTATACTTGACTGTGAGGTTAATTTTGTAGTTTCTATCAGCTTGGGAAGACCTTTCTTAGCCACAGGTCGAGCATTAGTTGATATGGGAAATATCCTACTTACTTTCAGCTTTGAGGAAGAGGAAGTTGTGTTCTAAGTGGGTCAACAAGATGGAATGAGTTCTGAGTTCTAGGTGAGTTCAATGATCTCAATGGGTGTCAGTGAAGATGATGTCCCAGTAGAATTAAGGCTCAGAGTTGATCCTTTGGCAGCGGTGTTGATGAATTTCAATGGTGACAGCATTCCTGATTGTGAGAAAATAGTAAATGCTCTTAGGGTGTCATTTGGGCTGAGCGACAAGCAAGGTTAGAGTTAGACTTATGGAATAGGGAAACACCACCTACAAAGTCTTCTGTAGAAATCCCACCGGAGTTAGATTTAAAGGCACTACCATCGCATCTGAAATATGCATACTTAGGAGAGAATAGTACATTGCATGTCATCATTACAGCAGACTTGAGTGAAGCTCAAACAGAGGCCCTCATTCAGTTCTTATGCAGTTCAAAAGGGCCATTGGGTGGAAAATTGCAGACATCATTGGCATACCCCCTGGGATATATACTCACAAGATTCAACTAGTCAAGGATTATAAACAAAGTATTGAGTATCAAAGAAGGTTGAACCCCCAAATGCAAGGGGTAGTGAGAAAAGAAATTATCAATTGGTTAGATGCAGGAGTAATCTACCTAATTGCCAATAGTGAGTTGGTAAGTCCAGTGTAGTGTGTTCCAAAAAAGGGAGGTATCAAAGTGGTGCCTAATTCGAAGAATGAGTTGATCCCCATGAGACCAGCCACCGGATGGAGAGTATGTATGGATTATAGAAAACTCAATGCTTCTACCTAGAAAGATCATTTTCCTATGCCCTTCACAGATCAGATGCTCGATAGATTAGTAGAGAAGGGATGGTACTGTTTCTTTGATGGATATTTCGGGTATAATCAAATTGTTATCACGGCCGAGGACCAAGAGAAGACAACTTTCACATGTCCTTATGGTACCTTTGTATTTAAGAGAATGCCTTTTGAACTATGTAATGCTCCAACAACTTTTCAAAGATGCATGATGTCTTTTTTCTCGGACATGGTTGACAACACTATTAAGGTATTCATGGACGACTTTAGTGTTGTTATCCAGTCTGTAGAAGAGTGCTTGTTACATTTGTGTGATGTGTTGCAGAGGTGCATTGAGAGTCACTTGGTGCTAAATTGGGGCAAATTCCATTTTATGGTCAAAAAAGGCATTGTACTTGGTCACATAATTTCCAGCAAGGGAATCGAGGTAGATAAAACTAAAATTAAGGTTATAGAGAAATTGCCACCACCAATATCGGTAAAAGGTATTAAGAGCTTTCTAGGCCACGTTAGATTCTACTACCGCTTCATAAAGGATTTTTCCAAGATCTCACAACCCTTGAGTAAGTTGTTGGAGGAAGATGCCAATTTTGTGTTTTATGATGCATGTATGCATGCCTTCGAAGAATTCAAAAGAAGGCTGACCACAACACTCATTATTGTGGCTCTGGATTGGTCACAACCATTTGAATTAATGTGTGATGCAAGTGGGGTTGCGCTAGGTATGGTGTTGGGGGCAATTAAGGGAGAAAATTCTTCATCCGATCTATTAAGCTAGCAAAGTACTAAATATAGCCCTGAAAAACTATACGGTGATAGAATAAGAATTGCTTGCCTTAGTTTTTGCTTTTGAAAAAATTCTAGTCATACTTGTTGGGGACTAAGGTGATTGTGTATGTAGACCATGCAGCGCTCAAATATCTGATGGCAAGAAGGATACAAAACCAAGATTGATCAGATGGGTACTTCTCTTGCAAGAGTTTAATTTTGATGTGATTAACAGAAAGAGGTCAGAAAATCAAGTAGCCAATCATATCTCTAGATTGTAAGATGAAAGTATGGTGAAGTTTGATGATGGTCTTAACATAAATGAATCATTCCCTGATAAGAGAGTTTTGACAGCCTCACATGATCTTATCCTTGGTTTTCAAACTATGCTAACTACTTGGTGAGTGATATAGTACAACCTAAATTGAACAACCAACAACATCGCAAATTTATGCATGATGTAAAGAAGTTCTTCTAGGATGACCCATATTTATTTCGCATTTGTACAGATGGGATCATCCGTAGATGTATTCCAGAAGTGGAAATAATGAACATTCTTCAAGCATGCCACTCTTCATTGGTAGGTGGCCATCATCGTGGAGCTCCAATGGCTTATAAAGTGTTACACTGTGGCTACTATTGGCCATCTACACATCTAGACACCCATGATTATGTAAAGTCTTGTGATATGTATCAAAGAGAGGGCAGAGTCTCACGAAGGCATGAACTTTCTCTAAATCCTATTTTGGTTATAGAACTATTCGATGTTTGGGGCATTGACTTTATGGGACCCTTTGTAAGCTCACATGGTAATAAGTATATTTTGGTTGCAATTGATTATGTCTCTAAGTGTGTAGAGGCCATAACTCTACCTAACAACGAAGATAAGAGTGTTACTGGGTTTCTCCAAAGAAACATTTTCTCCACGTTTGGTACACCTCGGGCAATAATTAGGTATGGAGGTTCTCATTTCTGCAACCTACTGTTCAAAGCTCTTCTTGAAAAATATAGTGTAAAGCATCGAGTAGCAACCCTATACAATCCCCAAACAAGTGGGCAAGTAGAAGTATCAAATAGGGAAATCAAGCAAATCTAAGCCAAAATAGTGAATGTGAATTGCACTGATTGGTCAAGAAAGTTGTATAATGCTTTATGGGCCTACCAGACTTCCTTCAAAACTCCCATTAGAATATCCCCTTATCAATTAGTGTTTGGGAAGGCCTGTCACCAACTGGTTGAGCTTGACCACAAGTTATTATGGGCATTGAAGAAGATGAATATAGATTGGTATGAAGCTGCAACTTCTCGGTTGATACAAGTGAATGAGCTTGATGAATTTGGACTGCGTGTATATGATAGGTCTGCTTTGTACAAGCAACAAATGAAACTTCATCATGATCATATAATTGAAGATCTCCAATTTGCTCCAGGAGACATGGTATTACTTTACAACTCAAGGTTGAGGTGGTTTCTTGAACACTCAGATCTAAGTGGATAGGGCTTTTCAGAGTAATACAGATTTTTAGTCATGAAGATATAGAGGTAGAAAGAAGGGATGGAAAAACTTTCAAAGTCAATGGTCAGAGGGTCAAACAGTACATAGGTGACATGGAAGAAATAAAGACAGTGGAAGATTTGGATCTTGATGAAGCATGAACACAAAAACATCCTGTCATGCCGCAACAATAAATTAGGTGCTTCCTGGGAGGCAACCCAAGCTATGCCCCTTGCATCTTTTCTATATATTTCTACATTGAGGATAAAGTATCCTATTTTGGTGGGTGTCGGAAGTTATGGATTAAGGTGAAGTTTGAGTAGCCTCAACTCCATAAGTTTCTCAATTTTTGGATCCCAAGGTTTTCTTGTCTGATTCATTTTCCTTGTGGATGTTCACTTTTTTGTTAAACCGACATGTTTAGGTAGAGTAGATAATGTGTAAATTTATAGTAGTGTTATTTGTTGGCATATATATAGTCTTTAGATGCTTTTTAAAGTTTTGATGAAAAATCGGGTACCCACAAAAAAATTCTTTGAGATTATGATTATTGATGCATTTATGCATTTTGGGTATCTAGCAATGTTTGTTCTAATAATGTGAAGGTAAGCTGAGGCTTGAAGCATGACCTGTGAGTCTATACTTGATTATAGATGCAATATCATGTGTGTTGTGAGCTTATTTTGCTACATTCATGCATCTTGTATGGACTCAGAACATGCCTTGTTACTCTAAAATTTGTTTGATGATGTGGTTGATTTGGAAAGGATCTTAGGCCTTTGTTCTTTGAGTGAACCAACTTTTGGCCTAAATGACTCACCAAATGAGTGAGTGAATCCCTTGTTCTAAATTTTTTTAGCTTCTCATGTACTCATTCTTTCTTGACACCTTGCTAGCTTAACCTTGTTTGATGAAATACCTTG
>DF359668.1:6391-72129 GCA_000787875.1 Solanum virginianum
TCAACTTTGTCAGCTTCCCAGGAGACAGATCAGAATACTTGAAAAATTCCTCCTTTATTATTAGCATATTCAAAATAGAATCACCTAAAAACTCCAATCTCTCGTAAGATTTACAATCCTTTTCCAAGGAGGAATGAGTAAAAGCCTCGCGTAACAAGCTGGGATTTTTGAATTTGTATCCGACTATTTTCTCTACCAACCTCCTCCCTTGCTTATCATCATCATGTAATTGATTTCTAATATCTTCTTCAATGAAATAAAGGTTTTGTGATGATGGAATATTAAAAGAGGCAAGGTTTTTTTCTACTCTTTTTTCTTCCATTGCTATATATTAGAACAAGTAATAAGAAAAAAGAAATGAAAGGTCTCCTAATTTATAGAGTGAATTTGTATAGAATAATGGTGATGAAAATTAATAGGCTTATATCGAATGATGATGATGAGAAATAGTAGAGATGAGTTTTATTACTTGGTTAAAATTGTGACATTAAAATTTTTCCTATTTCATAAATGGACATATATTTAAAAACATGAAGATATCATACATAAACAATGCACAAATTTCATTTGAACTAGTATTTTTAATGTAGGACATAGTCTTATGAAATAAATTTTGCTAAAATTTCAATACATATTAGATTTGAATAGAATAAATTTGAATACAATGAATGTCAAAAATAATATATATTGAATAAATTATTGAATAATGATGATAAAAATAATTAAGTAGGGATGTGAACACAAGAATTTTCTTTATTTAATTACTTAGTCGACAATCCCAATAATGTGTGAAATCATAACATTATAATTTGTCCTATTTTATAAATTCTTAATTCGTATTTTATTTGTTTTTGTAAGCATACTAAAACTTATACCCTTATCCTATTCATGCATGTATCGTATGTCTGAACTCAATAAATATTTATTGTCTTAGTAAATTTATAAATTGTTCATAATTCTATGTACAATTTCTTTCCAAATAAGTACTTTTATTTATGCATGACTAATTATACAAAAGGAATAACATATTTTATTTATAGAAATTCGTAATATTGTCTCATTTCATGTTTTAGATATTCAATTGTAATTATAATTTATCCAATAAAATATTATTTTTGAAAGCTACAAAATTATATTTCATTTTTGTATATTTGTGTGCCTCCTGCCAACAACTTCTCTCTCCCTCTTGTATTCTTTTATGTTTTCTTTTATTTATTTGATCTAGTATTATATTATATCTAAGTTGATGAACTCAGTTGGATTTTCTCATAATTTCTAGTAGTTTTAACAAGTTAACGTGCATTTTTATTGCTTCAGAATCGATATATTAAACAACAACATATCCAGTGAAATCCTACAAGTGGGGTCTGAGAAAGATAGAATGTACGCAGACCTTATCACTACCTAAGTAGAGTCAATATATTATCACTCTAAAATACTCACAACTTGCTAATTAGTTTGTCTTTGAATATTTTAACAAGTCCATCAATCTCATTCTCACTTACAGTAATTGTCACTCAATAATAATCTAAGTATTAGGACAATGCGGAACTAAGGGAAAAACCTAACTCTAGATCTTCTTTGTTTTACCTTCTTGTTTGATGTATGTTTGACACTCTTGTTGCTGGATCGCTCAATTTTCTGATGCAAAAGTTGCTCTTCTAGGGTTTGATTTTTTCTTGTATAGTAAAACATAACATAAATATGTGATAATGAACTCATTCCTTCAAGGAAACTTAACTAAATATGTCTACAACATTAGTAATGATTGGTTAACAATTTCAGGCAATCTACTATATATCATTCTTGAATATATATTATGTTCATGTGGGTTCAGATTCTTACCTACCTATGTATTAACTTTCATATTCATTTCGCTAGATCCTAATTGGGGCATAAGTTATTTATTGCTCCCTCCGTTTCATATTATATGTCACTTTTCATTTTTCAAGAGTCAAACAGTTTGAGTTTGACTGAGAATTTGCACAAGAAATCTTCAAATTTTTTGAAATGAAACTTATATATTTTTAAACTACATAAAAAGTACTACAACTCACGATAATTGATAATTATTTAAAACATATACGAAAATTTGATGGTCAAAGATAAATTAGTTTGACTCTCAAAAAATAAAAAGTGACATATAATATGAAACCGACGGAGTAATAGTTTAGGAAGATCTTATGATTTTTAATTTTTATGATCTAAAGGACACCAATAAACAGAGGTTCTATCTTTATTGAAAAAGTAATGCTGATGACAACAGTTAGATTCTATGCAATCTACTGTAATCTAAGTCTGCAATGTAGCATAATGTAAATGAATTATTGACGAAATTCCTATTGATGCTCAAAATGTATAATCATCATAAAATCATTTAATTCAGATACTATTTAAAGGTAGATCAATATATTTTAATTAAAAACACAAATAGGTGAAAATAATACATTACTGTAATGACCTCGAAGGTTATTTTTGACATTCTCGACAAAATTATTGTTTTGTCCATCTCGAAAGTTTCCTTGGGTCATTTTTAGTTGAGTCTAAAAGTCAAATTTTAAAAATCTGGTAAAAAGTTGAAATTTTGCTAATTAAGAAAGAATTTTTAACGACTTGAAGTTGAAAAATTCGAGTTTTGTGGTCAATCATATTGAGTTTCGAATGTCAGAATTCGATTCCATCAACTCCAGAATGCAGAATATGGTCTAGGATAACTTACGGAATCGAATTTGGATTTAAAATGAAGATTTTGGACACAAAGTTGCATTTTTAGTTGATTTTGGATCATAGTTTGATTTTGATCAACTTCCGAAGTTTAGAAGCTTGAATCAAAATTCTGACAATTCCAGTGATTTCGGATGGTGAAACTAACACTAGAAATGGTCTAGTTGTAACTTTTAAGATTTTCAAGGGCAATTTGAATATTTTAAGTTTTAACTAGTTTCTTTGAGCTTTATCGGATTTCAAACCAAGGTCTCGAATTCGAATTCTGATTGTTCGACTGAGCCCAGAAAGTTGTTTCTCGTAGGGTTATATGACTGGTTTGTGTTCATTGGATTCCAAACAAATCCCGAAGGTTCATTTTTTGTTTTTCCTATGTTGTGTTTTACTGCAATCTGATGCAGCTAGGTAGTACTCTGCGATCGCGCCTCTATCTTCGCGTTCGAGAAGGTCAAATTGTTTAGACCTCCTCGATCGTGAAAAGAGGGTCCGCCTCAATCGTGAAAGGAGGGTCCGCATTCGCAGGGTGGGTCCCGCCTTCGTGGAGGGTAATTCCCTTGTGGCTTCCACGTTCGCGAGAATGTCTTTTAAAAATAACGTATTTGGACATTTTTCGCCATTTCCAACATTTCAAACTTCGTTTTTGAGAGAATCTTCTAGGTTTTGCAAGGCAAATCTATTGAGCAACTAATTTAACTATAGCTACATTATGTAATTATAATTAATAGATGAGCTTAGTTTGCTGTGCCCTATAACTTCTACCTTACTTTGAAAATGTAAAGGTTTGGCATATATCATTCTTTGTTTTGTCAATCCAATGCCACAAAAAAAAAATCAATAAAATAATATGTTGTACTAGTAGCAACTCTATAATATGAAGGAAGCAAGAAAAGCAAAATTTTCCCACAAGAGTTTGCAGTAATAACCACCCCCAACCCAAGTCTAAGTACCTAATCAACATGCAACTACTACTGCAACTGTTGAAGAAAAGATACTTTACAATATTTTCACCTTCTACGTGTTTTGTTAATTTAATAGCCAATGCTAACACTTTTTTGCAGTCAGTAATAAGGTCAGATAAACGCAAAAGTGGTTAAAATTGTAATTAGCCTAGACGAATTCGGAACGTACGTTAATCTAATAGGACTGATGAGGCCAGATGAAGATCTCGGCGGGTGATGGAAGCAATGGCATTGTACTGGCAGTATGACCGGAAGCACCACTGTCGTTGCTCGAGTACTGGAGGTGTGGGAAGAAGCTGTGGTGGTAGTAAGGTTGGTTCGCGTCGAATGGCAGTCCACAGGGGATGGCTGAAACAGGGGAAATCCCCCCGAAATTGATGCTGTTGTTGTTGTTGTTGACATTGTTGTGTGGAGCCTGCTGGTAGGTATCGTTCAACGATGGTTTCTGCTCGGACTCGAGGGAGATCTTCAAGCGCTTAGCTGCTCCGCCTATCGGGAGTGAACTTTTCATGATGGCCTCCACGTCGTATCGGTTCATCTCGAAATTCGTCACTGCATTCAATCCCCTGAATTTAATTGCTGCTATGTCATATGCCTCTGCAGCTTCCTCCTCTGTAGCTGCCATAAGTTGGAAAAATAGCAGAATTAGCAACAAACAACTCCGAATTATTTAAAGACGGATTATCATGTGTTGCAATTATTTGTTGTTTTTGTGTAATTGTATCGTATGTACACAATGTCATGTGCTTTGGTATTAGTCGTGTTTCCCTGTTTCCTCCCTTTTACTTTTATGTCATATTTAGTTTATTCTGCCAATGGGTTTTTGAGACGAGGGTTACCAGGAAACAGCCTCTCTATTTCTATGAGGTAGTGGTAAGGTCTGCATACATTCTATCCTCCCCATACTCCACTTGTAGAATTTCACTAGGTATATTGTTGTTGTTGGATTATCAGAAAATTCTATGGACAAATTAGCAACGAAGTTCATAGTCAGTTCCTGTTTCTAATTATAAAAATCTCAGAAATGAATCAGAAGTACTTACCAAATGTTCCCAAGTAGAGATCCTTGTTCCCTGCAACACGACCGATTCTTGCTTGCCATCGGCCTTGTTGATGATGCCTGCAAAAGTTCATCACAATTCAAACAACACAGCTCGTGAAATAGGAAGAACATCGNNNNAATAGGAAGAACATCGATCTCGCTCACTACATCTAGGATACGATTAGATATTACACGATAAATAAGCAGTACTACTATTTAATAGATTCGATAAAAATTCAAACCTTGTCACACCACGATACATAGAAGCTCCTCTAGAGAAACCACTACTTTTCCTGATATACATAGAAACGTAGATTATTAATATCGATACCATAGAGAAGCACACAACGATAATGTGACAAGGATAAAACTCGTGCACCTTCTTAGGGACGCGATGAACTCTTGCTTCGTCATGTGCTTCATTTCCTCTATTTCCTTGGTATAGTCAGAAGCCTGGAAAATATATCAGTTGGGTAAAATTGATCAAAATTCATACGTCCTTCCTTAATTACGTAATTTTTCACGCAATTAAACCATGAAAACTTCAACGAAAATTGATAAAAGTGTATTACAGGGAAATTGGTTGTGGCTGTTGTACCCCAATACTTTAGAGCAGCTAAGTCGTAAGATCTCGCCGCTTTGTCCTCCTTGTCATATCCACCTAACTCATTTTTAAAAATCCAAATTATATTGATGTATCAGAGCAAACAACGGAAAAAATTAGACCAAATACCGAGGCAACTTACCTAAGTACACTGCAGAGCAGATCCAGAATTTTGAATTTAGCAGAAAAGCAACCACGCCGATAAGGTAAAAAGGAAAAAAAGTGTGACAATCATATTAGAAATGGGCTGCAACATAGTCAAAATTTTGCAAAAAAAGTGTAAAACACAAAAATAAAAAAAGAAAAAGCAAAGAGCATGCGTATATAGAGAAGAATACTTTAAACATTTGAATTTCTACATGTGATTTTGCAAAGATAGTGACATGACCAAGAAAAAGATAAACAAGTTGTTCCCACTATGTTTTTAATTGATTACAACTCGTGTAAAACAATCTGTAACTTCTTAAAAAGACGGCTCAATGCATAATGCATCTCGCGTTCACACAAGATCCAAAAAAGAGTTGGCATCAAATAAGTAACACACACATATATAAGTTAGATGGGACAACTAATATACGAATAACTAAATTATAAACATGTATTATTCGAACGGATAACCAAATGACTCTCAAGTGCCAACATGCTAGCAGTAAAAAACTAGTATTAGAGCTAACATTATCAGCATCAAATATCAACTCTATATATGTCAACGGGCACTTCTTCTAAATTCTCAAGATTTAATTTATATACATCAATCTTGTAAATAATACGTTCCTCGTCTTATTTGACAGAATACTAGTTAACTTTTTCAACATGAACTAATTCCACGAAAAATCTGCTACCTTCCACTGTCACAAATATCGAGTAATATATTCCCAAGACTTGAACATATTAGTCTGAGTATGCAGGTGGTGATTTTGAAAATATGCTACCAGATAAATATACGTTGAAGAAAATGAATAACTAATGGACAAAATATTTACAACCATCGTTTTCAGATTTGACAAGATAAGTATTTTCCCAGAATTGGTCAGAAAAATAAATAGCAGATTACAATAAAACCCATACGTACTCTGAAAAAAATGAACAAATTGGCGGCCTAGCTGATCAAATCAGTTGTAAAAATGTAAAGAAAAAACAAAAAATGAGTACAAGTTGTACATTTAGATACCAGCAATCAATCAATCAATCAATCATAAAAAGCCTTTTTCCAAAGAAAGAACAGAAAATCTGACCACATTAAAGCTCACTGTAACCTCGGCATCCTAATAAAATGATTCTTAATCACGCAAATATCTAAAAATGATTTTTAATAGTAAATTTTTAAAGTTTTATTTTTTTTAAACACCACCAAGTCAAAAAGTGTCACGTCAAATAAGACGTATAGAATATATGTTTATGTTTGTAATTTTGGTGACAGTTAAAATCGGACAAATAAATTGAAATTTAAATTGACCTTGACGCCCTTTTCTTGCTTGGCCCTCTCTTTTACAACTGTTATCCCATAGATGTGCTTCATATCTTCCTGTCCATCTATGCCTGCAGAAAAAAAAAGGTTATAATTAATTAATATTACCAAACTTTAATATAAAAATTAATGATTTTCTAATGCAGTGGGGAAATTTTACCTTGTTACTCCTCTGTAAATAGAAGTTCTTTGACCAAAAGTATCAGTAATTTTCTTACAATTTTCAGAATTACCCCCAGTAACTATAGCTTTTTCCGAATTAGTAGCAACACCCAAAGTAATAATAGGAGGGTAACTCGACTCAGTAGCAAACTCACTCCCCATTACCGGCGAGTCATCGACTTCCGATCCCGAGTTCGCCGGTAAAGTTGGAAAACCGCCGACTGCAACTTGATAGTTGTTATTAAGATCTTGACGGCCGTCGTTGAAGTACCCGCCGTCACCTGCAGCGCCGCCGTGGTGGTCGTATATGTGCGTTAACGACGACGAGTCCTGAGCTTCAGTTTCGCCGCCGAAGAAATCTTCGAGCTTCGGCGGCGGTTGGTGGTGGTGTTGGATTATTTGTGAATCTACACATAAACCTTGATGATACATTAGTTCATGTGTTTTAGGCACATTCCATCCTGCAAAAAAGTATTTTAAAAAAAAATTATTTAACAACTCATAATCATAGCTAAGCAAAAATGAATTTTTTTAAAGAGTATATTTTTATTTTGGGAAACAATTTTCTGGTAATAAAGTGATGAAAGATTTTTTGACTAAAATAGCCGTAACCGTAATACAAGACCACATGGTTGCATTTTATTTTATTTTTTTTGTCTTTTTCTTACTTTTTCAATCACTTCCTCCTCATCAACTATAACAGAAATTCCGGAGCAATACTTCATTATTCAAAAAAAATTAAAAATATTTCATTCATCCTTCATTTGAGCTTGAATGACAAAAAAAATATTTTTTAGACTCCATTAATTCAGATTTGCATCTCATAAGGCCCACCAGAAATGAAATGAAGCGAAACTCGAGACCTGTGATTAAGAATGAAAAAATGATAGTGCATACTTACCATGAGGGAAGAAGTTATCAGCAAAAAAGTATTGATGAGATTCATGAGGAACAGCAGAAGGGGTATTAGATTGAAGCATAGAAGAAGATTGATGAGAAGAGTTAAGCATTTCCATTGAAGATAAAGAAAAAGATAACCAGTTACTATTTTCTGGAGCCATATTTATTGAATCTTGTCGAATAAAAAGTTGAATTATTTTTGGATTTAATGTGCGTGTAAACACATTTTGTTTCTTCTTTGACTAAAAGATCCAAAAGCATGCAAAAATAAAGGTAGAAGTAGATTTGCAGTAGAAGTAGAAATATTTTGGTTAAAGACAAAACAAAATGAGGAAATGTGGATGTATATAATAGGAGGGAAAGGGCGGTTTCATCTGCCACGTCCGGCGTAAAATTAGAGGGATGCACTTGAAATTTTTTAAAATTTTTAAACAGAGACACTAGTCTGTTTTTATAATGTACGCACACCTTGTCACTGTCTCATAGAAGAAGAGAGGCTGTTTCCTGGGAACCCTCATCTCAAAACTCAATCCTCATCTCAAAACTCATATGTTTTTACTTGTCCAATATATTAAAAATACGTAATATAAGATTGTATTTATTGGGTTTGGATAATTTAAAAATAATTTATTATTTTATTTTGATTGTTATACATTTTTTATTTTTAGTATTTATAATTAATAAAATAATATTATAAAATTAATTTTTATTTATTATTTTTAAAATTTTATCTTTATTCTTTTTTTAGCTTGTTTGGAAAATTATATCATCTTACAATAGTTAGACATAATTTGCAACCACACATATATTTAAAAATTATTTTAAATTATAAATTTTTATTTTTTTAAAATTGTGTGTCAAATTAAATAATATCACATAAAATAAAATAAATAAAATATTCTTTAAAAAGTATATCAAGTTAAATATTGACGAATAAGAATGAATAGAGAACAAAACTATACCAATACACCTTTTATATTCTCACAATTAAAGTTCAATGCATGTACCTTACATCTATTTTTATGATGGTAGAAAGATTATTATCAAAAAATTCTTGGCTAAAAAAAAGTATTTTATGTTTAAAGTTTGGTGGATATATAGAGATTTTATATTTACTTTCTCACGACGAAGAGATCATTCACAATAGATTCCCAATTGAAGAAAAAATATTTTTTATAAAATATATTAATTAAGAGACGAACAAATTAAAGTAAAAAAATTGAAAGATATTCTTTCTATCTTTTTTATTATTATAACTTTTTTTTTGAGAATTTGATATAAGAATTTTATACAATTTTTAAAATACACTTCCTTCGTCTTAAATTAATTGAATTTTTAATATTTTTTTAATGTTTAAAATGGTTAAATTTTTCAAAGTTCAAGAAGAATATTTGAACTTTTTTCATATTTGCCCTTTCATTTATTGAAATTTTATATTTTACAGGAGATAAATTACACTATATACTTCCTTTGTCCATCTATATTTGTCCCCCTATACTATTTTGGAATGTTCAACAATACTTGTCAATTTTATAAAATCAAAAGATAATTTATTACTTAGTTCCTAATTTATTCTTATTAATTATAGTCATTTTTCTATTATATTTTTCAACAAATAGTATTTATTATATTCAAAGGGTACTTTGGTAAAATTACCTATCATTTACTACTTCTTAATCACTGTGTCAAGTCAACAGGGACGAGTAAAGTTGGACGAAGGGAGTATTTATGATTTTATAAAGGGTAACAGTGAAAAAGTATAGTGTAAATTTTTTTTTTAAATGTATGTATTATCTCACAAATTTAATTAATATTAGACAGAAAAAATATATAATTTAATTTAAAAAAATTATAATATGAGAATTAAAAAGAAAGTAGTAAAATAAGGGAAGGTGGTGACTTTTAGCGGTGTGGAAAAGAAAAAATGTCTGAAACAAGTTCCCGGGTAACCCGGGCTGCTGGATAATTTATATTTCGTTGGGAAGTAAAATCTTCTATGGTTAAAAGCTGGCAAAGTCAAATTTCATTTGTCTTAATGTGACTAACAAAAAAATTTGTCAGTAAATTTTATCAATGTATTTGTTTAAAACATAGTTATAATTTAAGTTAAACAATGATAAAATATTTTTAATATTTTATATTTTGAAAAGAAAAATCACGTATTTCTTAAGTATATTTGTTATTTTTTAATTATATATATTAATATCAATAAATTATAAATATTCAAGTATGTTTTGCTTGAAGTTAATGAGTATAATTTTAAAAAAAAGAAGACATGGTTGATGTTGTACGAATAGTTTATCATTTGTTTGGGGTTTTCTATTGAAATAAATCATAGTTTGAGTGTATAAATAATATTTATTATTATTTTTATTTTGAGGAAATCTGAAAATTAAATATTTATAAAATCATACAAGAGTTTAAGTTTGTGGACCTACGTACCAACATGGGCTGTCGTAAACATATACCTTTATTTAATTTTTTTTTAATCTTATATTAATTTATTACTTAATTTAAAAAGTGATTTTTTTTTTAAAAAAAAAGTTATGATCTTCACAAAATTTTATGATTAAAAGTAAAAATTCTGTGATAATCTCATTTACTCCCTTCGTTCACTTTTTTTTATTTAACTTATTTATTAAGAAAATAATTATTAATATAGTACGTTTGTTTCTTAATTTTTATTAATTGACAGGGTCCACTCATTATATTTTTTAAAGTCATCAACTCAATGATAATAAATTGGGGATATAATAGGAAAAAAAAAGTTAGTCATATATTGATTTGTCAAAATGACAAGTAAAAGTGAAAATCAAATTAAAAAAATTATGACAATTAAGTACCGATGCTCCTGTTAGGAAAAAGTGCGAGAGGTTGATTTTAGGATCTACACGGAGGGGTAGAGGTAGACTGAAGAAGTACTGGGGGAAGGTGATCAAATATGATATGGCGGAACTTGATCTTACTGAGGACCCGACCCTAGATAGAAAAAAGTGGAGGTCGCGAATTAGAGTAGTAGGCTAATTGGTTGGTAGGGTTAGGTGGTTATGTAGTCATGAGATATAGTAGGGTAGAGGAGTAGTAGTTTTTTTATAACATATGTTGTCATTATTTGTTGTTTATGTATTAATTGTATCATATTTACGTATTGTCATGTGGTTTTGGTTATTGGTTGTTTTTTGTTGTTCCCTTTCTTTTACTTTTTGTCATATCTAGCTTATTCTGCTTATGAATTTTTGAGACGAGGGTTCCCAGGAAACACCCTTTCTACTTCTATGAGATAGTGGTAAGGTCTGCGTACATTCTACCCTCCCCAGATCCCACTTGTAAGATTCTACTGGATATATTGTTGTTGTAAGAGTGAACGAAAAGAGTAGTTATAAATTACTATTGAATTATATGAAAATTTAATTAGTTAGAAACTATCTAATAATGAATTAGCTAGAAATTATTAATGAATATTCTATATTTTTTATAATGAATTTAAATTTAATTAAATCTCAATATAATTTTTTTCTATTCGATGTCTGATGCTACATTAGAGCCCGATTATTTCGAAGATTCGTGTTGTATAGATCCCCATTCAAAAGAAATCACTTCCTATCAAGAATTTCTTCATACTAAAAATTCAAATTTGAAATATCTTATCAGAGAAAAATATCATCATCTACCGCACTTTATCCTTCGGTGATTCTCGATACAAATATTGAATACTGTTTGTAAAACAAAAATAAAATTGTGGATTTGAACTTAGAAATATTTTGAAGGAAACTAGTTTTGAAGTACATTATTTGAACTCGTGTCATATTTTTTAACTTATTCATCTTCATTATTACACTTGTCTTTCATGCTCCAAACTCTTTCATTAATGCTATATATTTACTACATTTATTGCTCATGTTGCTCCAAAATACAAACTTTTGTACTTTATTTTATTATGACAAATTTTATTGGATGATAAATATAAAAAAATAATTATACTTTTTGATCTCACGATTATTGATAATTTTTTTTGATTTTGTAATGAAGTACATTAAATTTTTAATTAATTAAAATGTGTCTGTAGTAGAATGTTTTAAAATCGGTCAGTTGCGAAACAGATATAAGATGGCAGTCCAGCCCAGGTACAAAAAGTACGTCCTCCAGTACTATGTTTTTGGAACTGAAACTGATTATTTAGATAAAAGAATTATTGATTTAGTAATTTTATTTGATATTTTTATTGGATTATCAAATAATTCAAAACTTATATTATTTAACTCTCAAATAGAATATTGTGACAACTAAAAAGGCGGAAACTTTTTTTTGTTTAAAACACAGATAAAATAAACAGGTGGAACATGAGTTTGTAAACGTGGTCAAAGAATTTACTTACAATTTTGTTTTCCTGTTCTGTTTCAGTTTTCAGCTACTTAATTAAAAACTTTCTGTTTGCATGGGGACTTGATAATTAATTACTTAAAAGTCTCTGATTACATAAAAAAAAGTCAAATAATTAGTTAATGTTGTACTACTAGCTACAATAATTGTTTTGAATTGTTTGGTTCCATTTAATTAGGTAAATTACATGGAATGATTTCATGATTTTAACTAATTTGAAAACGATACTCACTTAATATATTTTTTATTGAGTTGATAATAGAGGTAATTAGAGTGGCATATAATAATTCAATTGGTAGGAACTTGCCTTATGGAAATGTCACATTCAAAGGGAACCAAATGTGTATATATAGGCCGACATTTGGGGAAATTATAGAATTTCTTTGATAGTGATAGTTTAGCAAATTTATTATTTGTATTTATTTTGAAAATACATGTCAGTCACATTTTTAAATAATTTATGTTTAAAAAAATCACATGTCATTCACATTATAATCGAACTCTATTGTAGGTTCTGAAATTAAATTTTTATCTTGTTCAATATATATAAGTTGCATAGAAATTAAGTTATGTCTTTTACAACATAATTTGTAGGTTTTGAATTGAACTTATGCTCGAATGTGACATAAGTTATATAGAAATTTAGTGTCATTACTCATTAGGTGTCGCATAACTTGTATTATATTATATATGATACGAAAATATAAATTTATGCCGAGTAAAATTGTTCATTATTTTGATATCAGATGTATTTTCGATTATCTAATTATTTATTATTTAAAGTACTGCACAAGGGGAAAAAATAAAGATCATCATATTAAGGGACAAAAAATAAGCTTATGTTTGAACATATTAATAATAAAGTTGAAACTTGAAATTTTGAGTTTTTGAAGTTGTGATTTTTAAAATTTGAAGTCATGTTTGGAATTTTTTTTCTTTTTTTATTTTTGGGTTGGCGGGGTGGGGGGGGGGGGGATTTATGAGGGGAAGTTTAATTTTATGATCAAACATATATTTGAAAAGAAATTTCTAAAAACTACTCTTTACATTTATGATCAAATGCTAGCTAAAGATCACCTAATATAAGGGCATTTGTGCGACCTTGTGTGAAACTATTCATACTCTTTCTCATATTAGTTGTCCACATTATTAATAATGTAATCGTCCCAAATTACTTGTCTATTTACAAAATCAAGATAGAATTAATTTTAATTTTTTTTTCATTTTATTCTTATAAATAATTTTTATTGAAAATATAAATAAATTTATAAAATTTCAGAAAAAATTCTTAAAAAACAAGTTAGTAAAATTATTCTTATTTATGATTTCTCAAAAGATATATTAAATAATATGAATAACTAATATGAAACGGACGATCGAGTAGTATTTTCTTTCAAGAAATCTTCTTAAGTATAATTAGTACAACAACTATAATTTAGTATAAACTTGGTGGATCTTAGTGGTGTGCAAACTAAATGGGTGGCATATAGATCCATAGCCATTAAAACAACAAGAAAACACTAAGCCCCATTAACAAGGAGCCGTAAATTCAAGTCACTTCACAAAGTTTTTTTATTTTATAAAATGACTTTCTATCTTCTTACACATAGTTAAAGTTTATATACATTTTATCATATTTAGGGTATGGTATTTTTGCAATTTCTAAGAGGCAATTCTCGACACTATATATACGTAAATTTTGTGCACCAACACACAAAGGCAAATCTTGAAATTCAAGAATATTGGTGTATCATTATTTTATTTTTAAAAAAGGGATAAAATAGTGTTGTTGGCAAGGATTGAACCTTCCAACCTCTATGTTGAAAAAGAACTCTTGTACCAATGAACTAACTTATCATTTTGAGAATGAGTTCCTTTATCTAATATTTAATATATTCTTTAAGAATTATACAAGTAATATATTGAATTTAGTCGGATGACCACAGGTCCCATGACCCAAAAAATAAGCATAAATTCGCCCCTGCCAACACATTGAGCCAGCTAAAAATCCCTACTTTTTCTAGCATCACATACTAATATATATACTATACAATACAGGACCGTAAAAATACCATGTATCAAGTTGTTATATATTTTGGGCATAATATAAACAAGTTTTTTAAATTTGATTTTAACTGGTGTTTAATATCTTTCAGGAAATAGTCTCTCTACTTCTATGAGGTAGTGGTAAGATTTGCGTACATTCTACCCTTCTCAGACCCCACTTGTGGGATTCCACTGAGTATGTTATTGTTGGTGGTAGTGGTGTTTAATATCTTCTAATTTTGAGCATGCATAAATAGACAATAAACTTATATAAAATTGAATAATTAATTAAACTTATATAAGTAAGTATATAACTAATGTCATTTTTGCAATTTATAATTGCATGAGTTTTTAGAAATAACTTGAATAATTTTTTAATCTCTACGTGTTGCACTATTCTTGAATCTTGATATTGTTTTTATTTTATGAATATCTATTAATTAATTAGATTAAAAATCAAATCATTAAAAATGAAAAAATAATAATAAATATTTAGTTAGTTTGACTATCAATTTATCATATTAACAAATTAAAAATCAAATCAATTCTACTAAATACACACCCCTTTTTTCAACTTGTCATTTTTAGCAATTACTAAGTACTTTTAACACCTCCTTAGTTCAGCCTCATAAGTCGTATGGCCTTAAAGTCCTCCTGAAAATATATTCATATTTAAAAACTTTGCTTCTATTTCTTTTTCCCTTTTCATCCATAACTCGATATCTAATATTCATATTTAAAGCTTCATTAAACTTAAGTTCGCATATTCTATGACATATTCCTAAAGGTGATGATTTTCAATAATTTCTTTTTTATTTCCGACTAAATTTAAGATATTTCATAAAGAACGAAAAAATTTCAATCATCGTCGCAATTTATGTTACCTTTCTCAAATTCATTTATTAGATTTTACTGAATATGTTATTGTTGTATCGCAATTCATTCGTGTATTTTTGTCCTTTAGCCATCCGTGAGGGGAATTGGAAATTTTGGACGCAAATGGCAGTAACCAAATCTCCACGTTGCATGAAATACGTAAACACGTAAATTTGGATTCATTCGTCACTAAAGGCGGTGACATGCTGTATACTTGTAATAAATTAAACTAATTTAAGTTTTAATTAATAATACTTCAAAAAATTTAAAATAATTACACGTATTATTTAAATATCATAGTTTATGGATGCATTTTTTGTGGCTTAATACCAATTATGTATCATCTTTCTTTCAAAATATCATTTAAGAAAAATATATATTATTTGACCTTAGCTTTAACAAATAATAATCTTGTATTCAAAGCAACAAGGTCCTTTTCACATGTTATTGTATAGCTAAATATTGTTCAAGTTCCAAAATTTCATTGTCATCGTCCTAAGAAATGGGATGATGAACTAATCCCCATAGAATGTAATATTATTTATTAATTCTTTGCGTATTAAGCCAGCAAAGATATTTTTTATTTGTTCTAGCTAGTTATAAAATGCTAATTCAACTTAATTTATAGTAGAAAATATTATAAAATATTATAAAATATCTTCATAAATTATGTAGTAATGTATTTTTATCTTTCTTGTTATCAGAGCCAAGGTTATGAGTTCGATACCCACGAAAAGCATGCTGCATGAGACAGGTGTTGGGAGGGGGATTGTTGTTGTAATGATAACATCGCTATAACTTTTAGCATAATGATAAGCGAGACAGAGGAAGATAGGAGAGATAAAATAACAATAAAATCCTAACTATAACTATAAATTATATATTTTTTAAAAGTACAGTAATATAATGTAAAATCCATATATTTGTCTAGTAAGTAAATATTTATCTTCGACACATATATAATTGAACGATCAAGAGATCGATCGATCCCAATATAAATTAAGTGAATTTGAACATCAACAACTTCAAATGAGTCATTCTTGAAATAATAAATTAATTAATTAATCAACTCAGAATTATTTATATTTTTTTCTGTAACTAATTTTTCACTTTTTAGAATGAAACTATGATATGTTGATTATAATAATATTCAAATCACATAACTACACAACATATTCTTTCATATTTTCTAATAATCTCTGTCATCTTAAAAAATTACAAAAATCCCTTAGTTTTATTTTTTATCTCCAGCTTGTAGATACCTAGACTATTATTTCTCTCTCCTTCTTAATTTATCCTAAATTATTTTCTAATATTAAGTATTCTAATCAATATCTACATAATCTTCCTATTATTTAGTTCTCTAATCAATCTTTTTATGATTAATTTTAATTTCAATTTTTTTAACATTATTAAAAAAAATTATCCGAGATTTGTATCAAAACGTCTAATAAATATGAAATTTTTAATAATTTAGAAAATAGTTGATATAAAAGGGAATTAACCTTATACGAGATTTTGTAATATTTATCCTTTTATTATTATAAGATTAAGCTAACCTAATTTGCAGGGGAAATGGAGGTTGATCCAATAAAATTACTTGGAATCAGGAAAATGGGTTCACCTCGGGTTTGCCATTGAGCCGACCCACCCGGACCAAGTTGCACCTTTTACGTCCCTTTGGTTTTGAACCCAATACAAATAAATAAATAAATAAATAAATAAACACACTTGCTTTTGTTTGAAGTTTGAACCAACCATCAATTACTTGGAATTGGTGGGTAAATATAACAACATATTTTTAGATAGAAATCCTATATCAACAAAATATAGAAGAAGTATTAGATATATAAGTAAAAAAAGTTTTATCTACTAGTGATGCATTTTAAAGTCGTGAGGACTTAGGCTCAAAGCGAATAATATTACTAAAGGGTTGAGTTATTACAGATAGTATCAGAGATACTCTTGTATCAGTCTTATCGATGAAAGCTAAAGTTCAAATGAGTTTAGGCAAACCTCAGTAAGGCGGGGTAAACCTTACTGCTTAGTCTAGACGAATATGATACGATGGGGCAAACCTTAGCATCTTCCATAGAGGGTATATGTGTAACAACTCATCTTTAGATAGAAGTAACAAGAGAGGTGCTAGATATGTAAACATGTCTTACCTACTAGGGATACGTTTTAAAGTCGTAATGATCTAGGCCCAAAGAGGAAAATATCACTGACGGATTAGCCATTATAGTAAATGACCATGTTTCACGGTGAAAATTTGAAAGAAAAAAAAGTTATATTTTCAAAATGAAAAATGATTTTATAAATTAGTTAACTAGTTGACTGATGTAAGCACTTTTAACTTGACTAATATTCTTACAATTTACTTAACAAAAAAAAAATTCTTACGATTTATTCCCTAATTTAAGTTTTTAATTCTATAAATACCCTTTCTAAGAATAACCTCATAATTTCCTCACTTAATAGCATGTGAGGTGTACTAGACTGATAATGTGAATAATTAATTACCAACAAAAAGAATGAAATTATAATATTAATTTATTAAACCCAAATTATTATTTTTTAAAAGTAACTAACTCCTTGCAACTTACAATTAAAAAAAATAGGGATGAATTGAACTTGGCAACACGCAATCTCATGTAGCTTCATTCAACAAGTTGTAAGTGTCCACTTGGAGTTAATTAAATATAATCATATATAATTATCCAACTTGAAGTTTATCTTCAGAAAACAAAAGTAAATAAATACAGGAAAAAAAAACAAATAAGTAAAAACAAAACAGCTGTGAATAAAATTATTAATGCTTAATTAACTTTTTCTTCCATGTGGAAGAAATTTAGGAAAAGTTAGAAATGAATTAAATAGGAAGTAACATGCAATTCCTTACCTGTATTCATCACTAGTAATTATCTTTTTTCCAATATTTTTCATAAAAGAAATTTAAAAAAATTTAAATATTTATTATATGTTCATAAAAGAATAATTTTAATTATTATAATATAATTTTTGTCAAAAAAATTCGGATGAAGTTCCTTTAACTTTACTAAACTTTTTTCTTTACCTATCAAATACATACAACATTATTCTAGTATTTTTTTTGTTTAAAAAAAATGACCTAAAAATTTATATTAAATATACTAAAATATCTTTTAATTTTATAATTTTAAATATATTACGTGAAAAATTAAAATTAAAATATTATTAAAAAAAAAAGTGATTATTCTTTCAGAGTAAAATAGAAAGTAAGAAAGTACTATATTCTTTCGTACATAGCAAAGCTCAACTTTTTTTTAAATTTTTATTAAAAATATTTAACTATCTTATCAAGTACTTGCTATTTTCAACTTGTATAATTGTACAAAATCACTTGTTCATCAAGATTTATATATGCGTAGGAAAAGAAATCACTTATGTATATTCATTCTAGGGCAATTTTATAAGCTAAAATATGAGGCACATTAATTCGTGATTTTTGTTACAAAATAAGTCATTCAATGTATACATTTTTAAATTAATATAATTTTATCTACTAACACTTATATCACAAGAAAACTAAATGAGACAATTGTTATTTTATAAAGAATTATCGATCAATTCTCATTTAAAATTATTTTTTCTTTACTTCTATCATGACATTCACATTCTAAAAATCCTAAATTCGTCATTTGACTTCATCATACACTTATATTTTTACATGTATCCCTTAGTCATTTTACCGATTATCTCTCATCACAACAATTATATATATAACTTTACTTAACAAAATAATATTATTTTATTTTGTGATAATTGTGTTCAAGTCAGCTTAATATACCTCTATTATTTCAGTATTTGTTATTTTATAAAGAATTATCGATCAATTCTCACTTAAAATTATTTTTTCTTTACTTGTAGCAGAACATTTACATTCTAAAAATCCTAAATTCATCATTTGACTTCATCATACACTTATATTTTTACATGTATCCCTTAGTCATTTTACCGATTATCCCTCATCACAACAATTATATATATAACAAAACTTAGAATATTATTTTATTTTGTGATAATTGTGTTCAAATCAGCTTAATATACCTCTATTATTTTAGTATTTGTTATTTTTCACTCCTATAATCATACAAATCAATTCATTAAAAATTAACCAAAAAAATCACTTAATATTTTCGTTTTTCCTCAAAATTTCAACCCCCACCCCGTGGCAGAGTCACTCTTTGACCAGGAGATTCATTCGAACCCCCTTCGACAAAAAATATACTATTTATATAATTAAAAATTATTTTTCGTCTATATATAATAGACATCAAATCCCCTCAGTTAGTTCATTTACTTACTTTTTCAAATTTTTAATCCTCTAAATTAAAATTCTGATTTCACCATTGTCATCACCCTCCACTCCCAACCAACCAACCACATGTTATATAATTATAGTTAAGGAGATGATAAATATCTTTGACCAGAAAGGCACGTGCACTGCATCTTTGACTCAAATATCTCGATGCTTCTTGGGACAAACACGCACGTGCACTTTCTGTCGTTTTGGAACAACTAAAATTATTATTTTAATTAATGCCCTTATACTATGCTACTCAAGTATTAAATACTAATCCACTAATTATTAACATTTGGTCTGTATTAATTATTAATTTAACATAGGATAGGATCCTCTGTCAGCCTCAGTAAACAGACAAAATTAGCATTCACCATACATAATATGTGGTCCCACTTTTATTTACGACAACAATAATATATCTACTAAAATTTGAAGATGATACAGTATACAAAGATCTTACGTCTATTTTTACGAGATAAAAATAGTATTTTCGATAAAGTATGACTATAAGAATAATATGATAAACTTCGCGTAAAATGGACTTCCAACTTTTATTCGGGCTCAAACAATAGCAGACTGCAAAAGGAAGGCCCATTTTATGAGCAGTTTGCTCGGCCCAGTTTTTAATTAAGGCCCATTTAATTTTGTAATGCCATAAATGATCTGGAACAACAGTAATCTAGTGGGTTATTTACTCTTTTGCCCTTAGTGACAAACAACTTTTTTGCGGGGCATGAGTTTATATTTTCGTATTTTGATATCCTACAAGTTATGTAAGGCACAACTTCAGTTTCTAAAGATTAGACATAAGTTTGATTACTAAAGGGGAAAAAAAAATTTAAATATGGGGTGGAACAACAGTAATCTATATACTGTATTTGTTCGCATTTTGGGGTGTATTGGACTGTGTAATGTATGCTAATTCAGCTCAGATAGAGCATGGTACAATATATCTTGCTTGAGTGTGGATATAGTGTATCCAACGAAGATGTATGTGTTTATATAACTAGGTTGAGTGAACAATTATAACGTATCCAATGGATGTGTACAGTACATAGAGAAAGAACATATACAACAAATTCATGCGAACAAATACAAAGCGAGCATGTACAACTCCAATATAATAGTTTTTGAATCGTAGTAATCCAAAATATAGTTATGTATGGTAACTTTGCTCCAAGCTATGATTATTTATGAAATTTTCTCTTTAAAAAGGATATTTTAGAAGAATTAGTAATTTGTATTTGGCTCCTCAAAAACTTAGCCAAGATGCTATAAGATTCATTCAACAACTGTTACATATTGTCTCTATCAAGTGCTTCTTCATTTTATTTTGTTTGAGATTTTTCTTAACTAATTGTTGGAGATAAATAAGCGTAAATTAGAACATAAAAAAGTATTATAAATAAAATAAAATTGGAAAAAAAGAGCGCAAGTTTTGATTTGTGTGTGAAAGGAGTTAAGTATTTGATTACCTTGGAAGTGTCTCATATATTATATTATGGATGTCCATTAATATATATTTTGTAAATAAATTCATAATCAAACAAACAACTTACAAGTAGTTTAAGCAATCAGCATCAGGTTGCAAGTAATTCAAACAAGTAGTTTTCGAACAACTTATGAAAGATTTTGCAGTTACTTCTTGAAAAGTCTTGTAATAATTTTTTTCTACAAATAGAAAATCAATTCAGTTTATTTGTATATTAATTCAAAGTTGAATAATATATCAATCTCTTTTTATATTTTATCTATGATATGTTTACCGTATAATATTTATTTTATCACAACATGAACTTTTGACATCTTGAGCAAACAGTTTTTTTTACTTACGACGACAATTATATTATTGCTGCAAAATTTGTTATTTGTTTGCAATGATTGGGTATGTTGTTGGCTCTTTAGATTTCAAATCACTACTCCTATTAAGAAAGTCATATTTGTCAATCAAGAAACTTGACATAGTAACATACAACCCAATGTCTATAATACATTTCTTTTTGTTTAATCATCTAATCTCGAGTTCTTAATCATTCCAGTCTCGAGTTCTTAATCATTCATGTCTCGAGTTCAACTAATCCAGATTCACCATGCGTAAGGCTCCATCACTAAATGGACCTAAAGAAAAGGTTAGTACGACTTTCCACAGTGTATCAAGCTTCCAACTCCCAAGAAGAGACTAAAAATAACAACACTTTTCAGATTAGTTTGTTTAATGTATCTAATTTTTATTAGGCAAGGAACCTTGTATCTAATAGCCTCATATGTCCCCTAAACAACACTAACCGCGCTACCAACCGCACCACCAATGGCTACCCCCGCTGTGGACAATTATCTCACACCATCTCTCTCTCCAATGACGAATTTAAGAGATCTTGAGCAAATAGCTTGAAAGTGTCAAAGAGATAAATTTTATTTTTTAATTAATAACAAAATTTTCAAAGGGAGAATGCTATAAAAATATTATACGCTATGAATATTCATTATACATTTTTTTTAATAAACTTGTAATCAAGTGGACAACTTGTAAATAGCTCAATAGATAACTTGCAAGTTGCTTGAATCTAATCAATAAGTTGCTTGCAAGTTGCAGTTTATAAATAGCTCATACATACAACTTGCAAGCAACTTATTGAAAAAGCTTTACAACAATTTCATTAGACTTACAATTAAATAAACAACTTACGAATAGTTCAAATACACAATTCAAAAGACACTTTTAAAAAATCTTATGATAAATTTCTGACACTTGCAATCAAACACACAACTTAAAACTAATTTAATTAAACATATTGGTTGAACATAGCTTTAAAAAGACAACTTACAAAGTGCATTGGACAAATCCACTTTTGGGGGAATTGCAAGCACTGCATAGGTCCCTAACAATGGTTGTGGAGAGGAAACTGGTACCACTGGAAGTTGAGACAGACTACCTCGAACTCCTCTTCATTTTGGATAAAGGTAATCATCATTTATATGAATATCTTATACTTGACTGCAGGTGCTTGATGCTCAGTTCCACAAGTAACGCATATTTATAGGAAACAAAACAGAATGACAAATGCACTAACTAAAGAGGGTGCGCAGCAAGAGGGTAAGGGCAATTAACTCTTTTTGAAAGTTCCGCGAATGTGTGTTCGGACTTCGAACACATATCCTAGCAGACATTTATACAACTACTTTTATAGGAACTACAAAAACAAGCTCTTTGTTATCCCAAGACCAGAGTGTGGCCCATCAAGACTTATGTACCCACAAAACTGCCCTCACTGATGGGGCCCTAATTGTCTAATTAATGAAAATTCAGTTTATCCAAAAAAAAAAAAAATAACATACCGAGTGAAATTTCACAAGTAGGGTCTGGAGAGGATAGAATGTATGCAGATCTTATCACTACCTAAGTAGAGAGGCTGTTTCCTGAGAACCCTCGTCTCAAAACCCATAAGCAAAAAAGACTAGATATGACCAAAAGTAAAAGAAAACACATGACAATACGAAATATATGATACAATTAACATATAAACAACAAAATAATGACAACACATGCTAGAAAAAATACTACTACTCAACCCTATTAGGCCCCCTGACTAGGTAACCACCTAACCCTACTAACCAATTATCCTATTATTCTAATTTGCGATCTCCACTTCTGCTTATGTAGGGTCATGTCCTTTGTGAGATTAAATTTCGCCATATCATGTATAGTCACCTCCCCAAGTATTTCTTCACTTGTATTAAATTCTTTTCATTTATTATTTTTTATAAATTTAAAAAGCTAATTCAATTCATTTATATAGCAGTCCAAAATAATAAAACCATCCTATAAAATACAATTATAAATTTACTATTCATAAAAAATGAGCTTGTTTGACCATTTTCTCCCTTCCTTTTTCACATTCTAAACCAAAAAATCCGACAACAAAACCCACCCGGTTCGGCGATTCACTATATACCAATTTCATTCACTTCCTTTCTTCTCCTTCTACTTGGGATTCCTTCATGAGAACAGACGATTCAAAAACGAGGGTTCAGATTCACCTCCAGCTTCGTGCGCGTGCTCTCCTTTTTGATAAATCTTCTGTTTCTCTCTTCCTCCGATCCGATAAATCGCCGACGTCAAGTCACACTACTGCTGCAATTTCGAAGCTCAATCCAAATTGTAAGCACTGTCATGACCTTTTACAAGCATTTGAATTACAATGCGTTTTTCAATTTGTGTTTTTCTTTTTTGAGTTTTTAAGGTTAATTGTTTTTGCTTTGCAGATTTGCAATTGCATGGTGATGATGTGTATTTTACACTTGAGAATTGTTCGCAAGATGAAGCTCACCAGCGTGAAGGTGTTTCTGGTACAAGCACTGTGTTGTGTAAGGTGAAAATAACTTGTTCCATGTGAAATTTATTAACTTTAGTAGGTAGGTGTTCATACAACAACAACAATATAACCAGTTTAGCAACCTTACTGCAACCTCATAGGTAGAGAGGTTGTTTCAGATGGACCCTCGGCTCAAGGGATATATAGTCCAAACCAGTCCAAAAAAAGAAGTACATGAAATAATGAGATAATAACAAAAGCATCAAATAATAACAGAACAGTAACTACAAAAAAGTTAGTGTTCATATTTAGTTTATTGGATGCCGAAAGAACTCTGTAAAGCATGATACTTGGGGGTAAAAAACCGTTGCTGGAACAGGATTACTTTCCTGAAGTTGATGACTGACTCTTAGTATGAGTGGAGACTGGAGAATTTTCAATGAGACAAATTAATAGTTTTTTGACGCATGAAGGAAGGTAGATGGGAAAAGGGTGGAACTATTATTACATGTGTAGCTTTTCTCTAAAGTCTTAAAAATCTCGCTAGAAGGCGGAGTATAGATAAATGTTTCATTTTGTATGGTTAGTGTGGGAGAAAATAAGGTGGAGCCGTGGAGATGGCTATTGCTATAAAATCCATTATTTTGTTTGGTTGCTTTTCCTGATTCCTTAAATATTTTCAGGTCCAGTCTAAGTTAAATTTTGGTGTTGGATCAAGATATAGCGAATCAGAAGCTGATGCAATGTCACAGAGGTTGAAGCTTGATGAATTACCTGAAATCTGGTATAACCAGTTCTTTGAAAAATATAGAGCAAGTAAATCATATAAGTTACAGTTTGGTGATAGGGAAACAGAAAAGCGAACACCTGAACAGATGTCCTTTTATCTTAGAGTTGTTGAGAATCACAAGAGACGGCGTGTAGCTTTTAAAGTAGATCAGAACAATGGTTTTGGCATGTTGGATGATGGATCAAACCTACAATCAAACTCAATTTTAGATAATGACAACCCCTTTTTTCCTGAGACAATGTCTGCCATGAATTGTGTTCCTGATAGTGCAGTCCTGCGGACAAGTGAACTGAAAGAGAACAAGAAAGTGGAGTTCAATGGGGTTCTAGATACTTTACCCCAAATTATGACGAAGAGCCCTATTATGATTGAGAGGCTTGGTATTAGACCTGAGTACCTTAGCATGGATCAAGGCAGCAATCAAAATCTTGGAAAGAGTGGTGCTGAGAGGAGTAAGAAATGTCTGGGTGAAGAGCAAGCACTAAAGTTATCACAGCAGGTGATGGCACGATTGCTTGGAAATGTCGGTTTTGAAGGCTCATTTGAAGTTCCATTAGATGTCTTGACTAAATTCATGAGTTGCCATATTCGTAAATTAGGCTCTACCTTAAAACTCCTTTCTGATAGCTACAGAAAGCAATGTTCAGCTATGGAACTTCTCAAGATGTTTCTCCATGCAGATGGACATAGGTTTGTGTGAACTTTTTCATATGACACTTTCAATTGTTTGATTTGTTCCTCTTCACTTTGTTATAATCTCTGTTCTCCTTTTATTTTTTTCCATGAAGTATGATGAATTGGGTTTTGTCATGCTACAATGCAAGGTTTAATCTCTTAAGAGAATCAGGCTTCAAGTATTAAGGCAAGAAAATCAGGCCTCATTGCTGTAACATATTTGCCAAAGAACATAAAAATAATGTTGTGTTTTCTTTTAAATCAACATTCCTGCTTATTAAACGATTAAAAAACTTTTCTGGTGATTAACTGTGCACTTTCATGCCTTCACATATTATGCTCTTTAGAATTTCTCATGAAGCTGTTGCTTGTTGAAGTATGTGAAATCCGCAATGACAAAGATACAGAGCAAAATATATTAAGTGATTTGATTGTTAGTTGAAAATTGTAGTTATTCTAGTTACTTATTCATTGTGGTTTCTATACAAAAATTTGCCAAGATGGGAACAGTTTCGATGTAAGCTTTACCCATCTCAATTGAGAATTGCTGGTGTTAGAATTATTGCTAAAACTCATCCTCGACTCTAAGTGTTATGTCTGCATTTGATATCTGTTGCAAATCCAATCATATACAACATGCAAGTATGATCTCAGTAGTTGATTCTTTCTTCCTCTGTAAAAATGTAAAAGCTCATCCCTTTCCAGGAGAGACTTCAATGTTTTTTACGACATTCATTTCTGCTGTTCTGTTGTGCTTTATAGT
This sequence comes from Solanum virginianum, assembly GCA_000787875.1. NCBI lineage: Eukaryota > Viridiplantae > Streptophyta > Magnoliopsida > Solanales > Solanaceae > Solanum > Solanum virginianum. Next base: position 32,439 of record DF359668.1, read on the forward strand.
ATGAAACACTGAATATGCTTTGGATAAATTATGAGCTGGTACTCGAATCACTTTATATTGAATTTAGCTAAGGCAGATGCAGCTGATTGAGTTTCATGGATTTTTCTTTTTTACTCCTTCATTCTATGAAGTTCTTGTCCATGTGAATGACACAATAGTCATACCAATTATACCGCTATATCTTGCAAAATAGACTGTAAAATTGATGATTTTCAGAAGTTTTGATCTCTCTCTGTCTCCCTATATACATATACATGAATAACCAATAATGTTGATATTCTCTCTCTATTGCCTCATAAAAAACTGTAGTTTATTTCACCCCTCTCCCTTTCAGTATCTAAACTCGTTTTTCCTTGTTTTGGCAGTAATCTTGCGGTGTTATCTGCACTTGTGAAGGATAATACTAGGAATGTTGTGCAACAAACTCAGCAACAAGTACAGGGATTCCAACAACAGTTGCAACCTCAGCATGCGGCTGCCATTCGACAGTCACAGCAGGTATGTCGATTTGTTGTCAGTGGTATTTATCAAGTAATATCGATTTTGTCATTCTTGCTATTATGCGAGCACTTCTGCAAATGGTATTAGATTTTGGTAAGTAGTAATTGTTTGGTTTGCATGAACAATTGTGTATTGGTTAGCGAAAAGCTCTTTCAGGAGATCAATCTTTGCAGTGAGATGCATTATTTCTACTTTTTCTCCCTTTATATGTGAAATTATCATACTGGACAAAATAGTAGAAGACTGAAAAAGTTGTGCTAAGCCTTTTGAATTTTAGGGGCCATTCAGAAGTCAGTACATGTGATTACGTGCGATTGGACTTGGTAGGATATCTCCTTCACTAGATTGGATTTTATGGAAGGATTATATATGAGATTATTACTCCTGTCCTATGTTCGGTTGCTGCGGGGATATCTTGTCCCTGGGCTTTGGTGATGGTAAGACCACAAATTGTGGCTTAGGCACATCTCAAAGGCTCGAACCTTGTTGCAAACAAAAGCCTGGTATTTAAGTGGAGAAGGGTAGAGGGGCGAGCCAATTATCCACCGAATTTTGAACCATGTGCCATCAACTTTCGGGGATATATCAATTATCAAAATTAAATTAGCGATATCTCATTACTATTCCCATCTAGTGTTTAATATGATGCCAGGATAAAATTTTAAGTTCAAAATACTCGAGACAACCTCATTAGTTTCTCATGGCACAATTTACTACTCCCTCCGTCCCATTTTATGTGGCACCCTTTGACTTGGCACGATGTTTAAGAAAAAGGGAAGACTTTTGAAACTTATGGTCCAAAATAATTCTTAGATATTTGTGTGGCTAGGAATCATTTCATTAAGGGTACAAGAGAATTTTAAAGTTAAATTGTTCTCAGTTAGAGAAAGGCGACTTTCTTTTTGAGACGGGTTAAAAAGAAAAGGGCGCCACATAAAATAGAATAGAGGGAGATTCTTTTCTCGTAATTCACTTTCCATCTCGGGGATCCAATTCCAAATATTGAATTGAAAATCATCACCAACAGAGAAGCCTTTCAATTATATTCGACTAACTTGGGCGTAATCCAGATAAACCCATCATCAAAATCACTCTATCCCAAGCCCATTAAAACTTGGCGGATTACATGGGTTTTGGTTTGTTTTGCCACCCGTATTTGTAACAATGCAATAGTAGCTTTGATAAATCTATCTGGAGGCCTAATGCTGAGTTGCACAAAATGCTGGTATCTTGACCTTTACCACATTCCAAATTTACCTAATAAATATTCTGGCTTTTTATTAGATTGTCTACTATTACATCTTGGGTTATGTGCAGTTATTAAGAATGCATCCTCAGATGCAGCAGATGATCAATTCCCAAAATCTGACTCCTCAGCAACAGCAACAGTTGTTCAATTCCCAAAATCTGACTCCTCAGCAGCAGCAGCAGCAGCAGCTGATGAATTCCCAAAATCTGACTCCTCAGCAACAGCAGCAGCTGATGAATTCCCAAAATCTGACTCCTCAGCAACAGCAGCAGCAGCAGCTGATGAATTCCCAAAATCTGACTACTCAGCAACAGCAGCAGCTGATGAATTCCCAAAATCTGACTCCTCAGCAACAGCAGCAGTTGGAGAGAATGCGAAGGCGCCAGCAGCTGACACCTCGTCCTGGTATGAGTATGAGTATGAACATGAACATCGACAAGGACAGGCCCTTAGTCGAAGTCAAGCTTGAACATCCAACTGATTTCCCAATGGACAACAGTTCCTTTAATGCAATGACTGCGAGACAGCCCCAGATGCAGCAGTTCCGTCCGCAGCAAATTGCAGCTATGTCATCTTCCTATGGTCAAAACACAAATCAGTTTAGGCCAATGTCTTCTCTTCAAATTCCACAAGTGCAGTCACCGTAAGTAATAGGATATGCAATAGAAGCTGTAGGTGTCTAAATACATCATATGATGTAGTATCATATTTGAATTTTTTTTTCAGGAATATGGGAATGGCCAGGGCTCCCCCTGTAAAAGTCGAAGGATTCCAGGAATTGATGGGTGGAGATGCAACAATGAAGCATGATTCTGAAGAAAATAAGTTAATGTCTCCTCAAAAATAGCATTGTACCATTGTCCAGTAAGTATTGGATTAGCAGTACATGGTTTCTTAATGAAGCTGTTTTCTTGTCACTCCTGAGAACTGCTTTTTTACATTGTTTAGCTAAATTATTTATACGCAGAATGACTGGTAAAAGAAATTTAAGTAGGCATTGAACATTTTTCATCAGGATGGCTCCTGAGATCAGGTGTGTATCATATTCCCTTTTTATTTGGCTTTGTTCCTCTAGGAATGTGCATATGTATTAGTTGTATAATTTTATTTCATTGACTCATGAAGCCCTGTAATTTTCTTCAGCAAGCCTAATATAATCCGTGCTCATGCACAGAAAGTTTTTCCTGCTGATGTGTTGCAATATTGTGCACCTCAAGTTGGCAAAATTTAAGCAAATGGATCATCATGAATCCAGGCCTTTTGCTTGATGTATTCAATTAACTGTCGAAAATGAGTAGTGGAAGAAACGTGTTTTGATTGCTTAAAAATATAAAATATTTAGGACTTGCATAAAATAAATTGACATCGTTCTTATAAAAAAGGAGGATAAATCGACTTTGTGCTTGATTTATTTCAAAAAGTATGAGAGGAGAAGAATTGATCCACTGGTGATTTTTTTTCTCTTTGATCTTGTCTTAAATCATGTTTAGAACAAGAAATTTCTGCAGTTGATTTTAGTACATGTATTAACATGCAGATTCCAACTTTTGTTGAACAACGCTAAATATATTGATTGTTTAATGATTTTGCTATTTAAATTGCTTAAAAAATATATTCTTCTTGGAGCAAGCATGCACAAGAAGTCATGATAGCAAGTAATATGTATTAGAGCTCCTATGATGTTCATGATCTTGGACTAATTGTTCTACCTATCAGTCTCTGTTAGTTTCTCAGAAGGATATTCCTCATCTCATTTGCTTTCATCTTGTAATTTTGTCTGACCTCGGATTAGTTCATGTCTAGGTCAAGGGGACAGGTGACCTTCAACAAATGATGCAAGTGATAGATGGAATCGTTTAGTAGCTCTATTGTTGTTTCCTATGTTTCCCGCTTCTAACTACTGGTCTCAGTCATTACTAAATGAAGTGAACTTAGTCACTGAATTTTGTTGGAGAGAGACATTATATTGATCACGGTGGTTTCCAAATAAAGGCTCATGTTGTGCTCGAGTGATCTGCTCAGCCGACATACAAAGTGAGAAAACAGTTTGGCTAATCCTTCTTTCTATCCGGGTTGGGTTGACCCAGAATGGGCTAGAAGTGTAGTAATTAAGGAGGAACGAAATCACTAGAGAGTTATCCAGAGAGTATCAAGTGCAAATAGTCAAATAGTATCAGAAAGGAAGAAAAAGAGAAGGAAGGGGATACATTTTATTTACTTTATTTTGACTACATAGATTTCTATAAACTATGCCCATTGGACGTTTTTCTATGATCTTCCAATAACTGGATTAGATCTTCAATGTACCTATCATGTAGTCTTCTGTTCCCAACTATTGAACTGATTTCTTTTGCTTTCTCTCTAATTTTCTTTCCATCCTTTTCTACCATTACCAACTTCACTGAACTGGATACAGCATCCCTTGTGTATGAACCATCCTCTTCATTTCTTGGTATTTCTATACCAATCTCCTTATCCTCTAGGATTCGTGCATTCAAACCTTGATCAACCAAAAATGGCAACATAATCAACGGGTGACCAAACATTAGCCCTTCTATTATCGAGCTCCATCCACAATGAGTCAAGAATCCACCAACTGACTCGTGACTTAGTATCTTCAACTGAGGTACCCAACTCTTCCATACTATACCTCGACCATGTATTCTCTCCTCGAACCCATCAGGCAGCTTAATGTAATCCATGTTTTCTGAGTTAGATGGCTCCCTTAGAACCCAGAAGAATGGTACTCCAGACAACTCTAACCCATGGGCCAACTCGTCGATTTCACTCGGACCAATAGTCACTTCACTCCCTAACGCTACATAAACTACTGAGCCTTTGGTTTGTTCATCTAGCCATTCTTTGATGCATGTCCAGCTTTCATTGTTGTCACTATTGCTGTTGTCCAATGATGGTGGCATTAAACCCACAGGAAGTACAGGCCTGTGGTGTAGATCCTCTAGTAACTTCAACCACCGACCTTCAAACTCGCAACACTGACGTATGATAATTACGTCAACATCCTTTATGGTAGCCCCGGCACGATACAGGTCTGACACACCGGACACATTCTTCTGCATGGCATCAACTACCCACTTAGCCTGGTGGTGACGAAAAGCCGCCTTCGTTTCAAACGGTATCCATTTCGGGGTCACCGTGAAATTCTCTGGTGTTAGAGTCGAGCCAGTGAGCATCATGTCTGTAGACCCCCAAAATGCCAAAAACCAAGCGTTAATAATTCGAAAGAAGCCCCTAGAAATCCTTAACCTAGTTGTGATTGGTGCTAACCAATAAGGGGCAAAATCATGAATCACCCAATCAGGAGAAGTTTTCTCCAAGAAACTTGTCAATTCAAGTTCCATTCCATCTAAAGCTTTCTTGAGATAGACAATATCTTTAGTGTGAATATCCATGGTTGCTTCTGCATTTTCTGGTAGTCCATCAACTTTAGGAAGAGGGATTTTCACCAAGGTTATTGATGTGGTATATTCATAGGGGAGCTTTGGGAGTCTATCAATATTCCTTGGGGTTGAAATGAAGGAAATTTTGTGACCCTTTTGAGCTAGTAATTTGGAAAGTTCAAGATATGGTATAATATGACCAAAAGCTAGCCAAGGGAACATGACTATATGGAGTTTATTTTCAACTCCATTAGCAATTGATTTCATATACTCAGTAGCCATGGATGGCTTAAGAGCTTAGTATGTTTTTCTTTGTTTTGTTAATAACTTAAATCACAACTATATAAAAGAGTGTAAACAATGGAGGAAATAGCAAAAGTAGTCCCTTATGTTTCTGGTAGGTTCAAAATATCCCTTAAAAAGTATGCATTGAACAATTTTGATTCCAAGTCTGCATAAGATAACATTATTAGTCTACATCAGATATTTTATTGAACTTTGCTAGATTTAATGAGAACTATACAAAAATAATGGGAACTTTCTTTGTTAGATTTGAGGGGAACAATACAAAAAATAACGAAAACTTTGTGTGTTAGATTACACTGTCCCCATTGTTAAATAGTATTCCCTCCGTCTCCAATTAATTGAATTTTTGAGGCTTTTTTCAAGGTTCAAAATAGTTGAATTTTTCAAAGTTCAAGATAAATGTTTGAAACTTTTTTCATATTTGCCTTTGCATTAATTGAACTTTTATATTATTTAGGAAATAAATTACACTATATATTTATAAATTTTACAAAGAACAATAGTGGAAAGTATAATGTAAAATTTGCCTTTGAATGCTTTTCTTAATATGTATGCATTACTTCATAAATTCAGTTAGGGACAGATGGAGTACTGTATTTGATAACTTAAAAGACTAAAACTGTTCATTGCATAATTAGGACTATTTTAAATCAATCCTCTAATATAGGGGACTAATTTTTTGGTCATTTTATCGTAGACAATGTGTCCCTTAGGGGAATATTTAAAATGAACCAGTAAGATAAACATTATTTCATGAAAAAAAATATTAATAGTATGACAGCAGTATCTAATACTAAATCTAATGGAAGTGATTGAAAGGACTGAAAAGTTTAATTAATTCTATAGGAGAATATTTAAATAATTCAGTAAGATAAACAATATTTAAAACAAACAATTATTAAGGAGTATCTCAATAGTGTGTATCACTAAATCTAACGACAGTGATTGAAATATTAATGCAATTTTGCAATTATAGAGGCAGACCCCAGACCTTTGTAAGGGTGGGGTGATACACGTTATTAATGTTGAATTAGTGATACTAAATGTAGGATAACAAGACAATTATTATTATTATTATAGGGAAATTCATAATCGCTATTTATAGGAAGAAGTGGAGGTCGCGAATTAAAATAGTAAGATAATTGGTTAGTAGTGTTTTCTTTCTAGCATGTAATTCTCATTATTAGAGGACCTTATAGGGTTGAGTAGTAGTGTTTTCTTTCTAGCATGTAATTGTCATTATTTGCTGTTTATGTGTTAATTGTATTATACTTTCGTATTGTCATGTGTTCTACCCTCCCCAGACCCCACTTGTGGGATTTCACTGGGTATGTTGTTGTTGTATTTATAGGGCACATACAAGGTAAATTTTGCTTTAGTGTAATAGTTTATAAATTACATAGGAAATGTAAATCGCATCAGGCAAGCTCTCTGTAACAAGCTCTATTGAGAAATCATGTAGGGGGTTTTGAAACTGAGAACATAAGGTGATTATGTTTCTATTTTAAAGATCCATTTCTTTGACTAACCCTCTTCCTTCCATCTGGGTTGGGTTGACCCAGAATGGGCCAGAAGTGCAGTAATTAAGAAGGAACAAAATCGCTTGGGTTATCCAGAGTGGATCAAGTGCAAATAGATTAATAGAATCAGAAAGGAAGAAAAAGAAAATGAAGGGGTAACATTTTATTAGCTTTGTTTTGACTACATAGATTTCTAGGAACTGTGCCCATTAGACATCTTTCTATGATCTTCCAAGAACTGAATTAGATCTTCTATGTACTTATCATGCTGTCTTCTGTTCCCAAATATTGAACTGATTTCTTTTGCTTTCTCTCGTATTTTCTGTCCATTCTTTTCTACCATCACCAGCTTCACTGAACTGGATACAGCGTCCCTTGTGTATGAACCATCCTCTTCATTTCTTGGTATTTCTATACCAATCTCCTTATCCTCTAAGATTCTTGCATTCAAACCTTGATCAACCAAAAATGGCAACATAATCAAAGGTTGACCAAACATTAGCCCTTCTATTATCGAGCTCCATCCACAATGAGTCAGGAATCCACCAACTGACTTGTGACTTAGTATCTTCAACTGAGGTACCCAACTCTTCCACACTATACCTCGACCATGTATTCTCTCCTCGAACCCATCAGGCAGCTTAATGTAATCCATGTTTCCTGAGCTAGATGGCTTCCTTAGAACCCAGAAGAATGGTACTCCGGACAACTCTAACCCATGGGCCAGCTCGTTGATTTCACTTGGACCGATAGTTACTTCACTCCCTAACGCTACATAAACTACCGATCCTTTGGTTTGTTCATCTAGCCATTTTTTGATGCATGTCCAGCTTTCATTGTTGTGACTATTGCTGTTGTCCAATGATGGTGGCATTAAACCCACAGGAAGTACAGGCCTGTGGTGAAGATCCTCTAGTAACTTCAACCACCGACCTTCAAACTCGCAACACTGACGTATAATAATTATGTCAACATCCTTTATGCTAGCCCCAGAACGATACAGGTCTGACACACCGGACACATTCTTCTGCATGGCATCAACTACCCACTTAGCCTGGTGGTGACGAAAAGCCGCCTTCGTTTCAAACGGTATCCATTTCGGGGTCACCGTTAAATCCTCTAGTGTTGGTTGTGGATTAGTCGATCCAGCGAGCATCATGTCCGTAGACCCCCAAAAAGCCAAAAACCAAGCGTTCATGATTCGAAAAGTGCCCCTAGAAATCCTTAACCTAGTTGTGATTGGTGCTAACCAATAAGGTGCAAAATCATGAATAACCCAATCAGGAGAAGTTTTCTCCAAGAAACTTGTCAATTCAAGTTCCATTCCATCTAAAGCTTTCTTGAGATAGACAATATCTTTAGTGTGAATATCCATGGTTGCTTCTGCATTTTCTGGTAGTCCATCAACTTTAGGAAGAGGGATTTTCACCAAGGTTATTGATGTGGTATATTCATAGGGGAGCTTTGGGAGTCTATCAATATTCCTTGGGGTTGAAATGAAGGAAATTTTGTGACCCTTTTGAGCTAGTAATTTGGAAAGTTCAAGATATGGTATAATATGACCAAAAGCTAGCCAAGGGAACATGACTATATGGAGTTTATTTTCAACTCCATTAGCAATTGATTTCATATACTCAGTAGCCATGGGTGCCTTAAGAGCTTAGTATGTTTTTTCTGTGTTCTGTTAATATATAACAGTGGAGGAAATTACATTAGTAGTCCCTTACAGGTAGGTTCAAAATAATCCCTCAAGTGCATTGGCCAATTTTGATTCCAAGTCTGCATAAGATAACATTTTAGTCCCCATCAGATATTAGGTTTAATGGGAATGGAAACTTTGTTTGTCAGATTTGATGAAAAATAACGAAAACTTTGTATGCATTGACCATCAAATCTAATTAGGACTATTTAAAATCAATCCTCTAATATAAGGGACTTTTTTGTTTTTGTTTGTCATTTTATGGTAGACAATGTGTCCCTTAGGGGAATATTTAAAATGAACCAGTAAGGTAAACAGTAATTCCAAAAAAATAATAATAATTAAGGGAGGGAGTGATACACGTTATTAATATTAAATTAGTGATAATAAACGTTGTAGGATCACAAGACAATTCATAATTGCTATTTTTATGTATAAGGTAAATATTTTTTAGATAATAAAATCTTATTCACAATATAATATTCCACGAAACTTGAAGAAAGAATCAACTTGTTAACTATTATACTATTACAATGAAGAATAATTAAGATACATGCTTACAGAATTTTCCAAGGGTAATCAATTACAAAGAATTATGATAATCAATAAAGAAATAAACTTGATTGTGACCCCCTTTATATATGAATTAAAAAAAATAAAAAATTAACATATTGAGATAATTAAAGTGGAAAACCCTCCTAACTATATATATGTAATAATGTATAATATTCACTTGATTTAATTTTGTTGTGGAGGTCCTTCCAAACGAATGTAGTCATAGTGATGGCCATAGAAAGGATTACCACCTTTAATTTGGTTCAAATATATTGTATTTTCTCCCTTTTGTAGTTGTGAACCTTGAGTTTGAAAATTGAAGAGCCAATACAAACCATGTATTCCATGTCTAGCTATTGCATTACTCCTCCCAATTGATGGAGTTTCAAAGTGAGGCAATGATCTAGATGGGTTGTTGATTCTCCCCTAAAATTGAAAAAAAAAAGTTAATATTTTTTTTATAACCAAGAAGTTCGTCTATGGCCTGCTCTTTGGACCAATCACAGCCTTCTAAACTCCGTGGATAATGGGCCTGTCCTTCTACCCTTCTCCACTTAAATACCAGGCTCCGCCTTGTATGACATGGAGCTTGAACTTGTGACCTCAGCCGCAAATCCTCGACTCTTTGCCACTTGAGCTAGGCCCGGGGGCAAAAATTATTAATATTATCCGAGAAAAGATATCATTTGCTAAGTAATACAAACTTTATTTTTCTTTTGCTTCAAGCATCGATTACTTGACATTTTTAGAGATTCTAGTTGAGTAGGTTCATCAGAAGTCTAAATCGTGTGAAGGGTTTTATGGTTCATCTTCCGTATTCAAACTAATCTTTTTGAATGGGAAATGGGAGAAGAGATTACTAGATGGGGAATCGAAGGCTCATCAACAAGGTGGACGTTTAAGAATTTTGTAATACGGATAAATTATTAATGAAAAATTGTGGTTTGGCTATATATATACCTGTAAATGGGAATAGGTTGCAGAAGCCAGTGCCACTCGTAGTGTATAAGTTCCGTTTGGATCAACACTTGGGAGTTCAAAAGAAATTTGCCATGTTGTTGGTATATAATTCTTTCTTCTAGTTCTCCTGCAATGTAATATAAGGTTACAAAAACTTAGAAAATATATGACATATTTAATTGCTTAAATTAAGAAGTGGAGGGAAATATGACTATTAAAGGTACATCCTTTCATCTTTGATCAGTAATCTCAAGTTCGAGCCTTGAATATACAATCGTCTTTAGTTGGGAGTGTTTTACCCCAAGATGAGATTTATCGTGTTTTTTGAAAATGGACCTTGGGAATAATTACTCAACCCAAAAAAATAGTTCAAAGGACGAAAATGGTTCAAGATTGTACAACGAATTCAAATTTCCTCATCTGCACTGATGTGAGACTCAATACCTAATCGTCCCTCTCTACCCTACCCTTTCCATGCTCAAGACTAGACATCTGGAGCCTAGACATATAAGATGAGAGCCCATCATCGACTAAAATATGAGCTAGGATGGGCATCACTCCTCACTTCTACGGCTTACTTTTGCAGTTGAGTCATGTCATAAGTCTATTTTCTTAACATATTAAGTCCAAAATTCATTTCTCTTCCTCACGGTACGAATTCAAATTAATTGGGTCAAAAATCAAAAGTAACTAACACAAACTAAAAATTTGAAAAAATAAAGTCAAATATGAATGATAGTAGTAATTATAATCACCTGTTTACATGAGCAAAGAACCAATCTTTTCGATAATCACTAACACCAACTTTATACACCAAATCTTTATTTGGATATAAATCACTGTATCGATCCCACAAACCATATTGCCTAAATCTGTAACACATTAAAAACAATAATCAAAATTATTTTTAGATAAATGAAACTATATACTAAAAAAATAATAATTTTTAGCAAATATAAGATTAAAATTTAACTGACTTTTGTGTATATTTGTTGAATAATTGATTTGTGAGGCCAGGCAATGGATCTGGGACAAAAAATTCAGCAGCAGTCCTATCAGGAATTCCAATTTCCCATAAAGTTGGACCATTTCTTGGAGGATCATAAATTAAGTGACCTAAGTTTATATCACTTCCTGCAATCAATAATAATTCTTGTTATTTTATCAATTTTAAACCAAGCAAATTTTAGACGGTCGAAGAAAAGGTCGGACCTTGTTTGACAGTAATGTCATATTTGTATTTGTAATCTCCAATAACTCCACGGACCCAAGAATACAAGTTATAAGTTCCGGGTCTAACACCAGTAATGCTGAAGTGTCCTGTCTCATCTGTTTGGGTCCAAAATTGATAACTCTAAAAGGAAACAAGACATTATTAGTGATCATCACACACGAAACAAGAGCGGCGTGAAAAAATTAAAAAAATCACAATATATGAAATTTTATCATTATTTTATTTTTCATCGTTAGACAATTATTAACCCCCTCGATAAAAATTCTATTTTTGCCACCAATAAACATACAAACTTGTATAAACATTGAATGGGTCTTACTTTAGTCTCATATTGCCATGACCCAACATCTCCAGGAAGTGCTAATCCAATATATGCAGATTTTGCATGGACAGGATTTTTGTTTATGTACCTAAACAAGATTAATTTATATTAAAAAAATTAATTAATATTTTCCTCATAATACTTTACAAAATAAACATGAAAAAAATTAATTAAAATACCTATCCCGTACGAATAATTGACCTCTAACTGTACCACGTTCATTTGAATGGGGATAATCAAGAGATTCTGGAAAATCATATGGCCATTTTGCATTTTCTTCCTTCGTCTGCAAAATAATAAATTGAATTTACTCGGATTTAATTTTTATACACTGACAATATAAAGTTGTTTCACATCACCAGTTTAAGTTATGTAGCTACAATAACTTAAACCATAGAGTAAAAGTAATAACATAGTTAAAATACATCGGAGTTGTTTGGTTGTTGGTATGATATGTAATAAACAAGATTATTCGATGAGATAACTTATTTTATCATTTATGTTAAAATGATAAAATAAAATAATCGTCGACTAAATAATATCATAAACTATCTTGAGATTATAATCCTTATTCCACCAAGGGACCTCTAAAACTCTTAACAATGTTATTAAGTTAAATCCTTTTGAATATGTCAGTCTAACGTGATACTCTCTCAATCTCATTTTATGTTTGTTTATACAGACTACAATAAACAAAAGATTTTGAGATAGTTATTTAGCAGTAATAATATAATTATCACTATATTATATTTAACGACATTAATATAATAAAAGTATTTCTAACCAATATTCTATAGTAATGTCGCTAAAGACTTTGACGACTTTCATGCAATGACATTAACTCAACTGTCACTTAAAGAAAAGTCTATTACAACTAAATAATTATCTCTTTTGTTGTAGTAACATGACACTTAATTAAGAAATTAAATGAGACTTTTGAATTTTTTATTATTTTGAATGAATTTACCTGTCTTTTAGCATCTTCCCAAAGTGTAGGATGGTTATTACTAGAATCAGAGTTAAGGTAGAAGAAGACAGGCCCAAAAACCTTTTTCCATGCTTCTCCTTCTTTTAGTGTCACTCCTAACTCTGGCCCTGCGTAATGTCCACTGAAAAATACCTGTAAAACAAGAGCAAATGTATAATATGTGTAGAATTGATATATAAGTTATGTATATCAAATTTTGATGTATATCTTGATGCATATCGAATAAAAAAGGAAAATGACTTACCGCCAAAGAGGTGGGGCCGGCATGAGAAGTGAGCTCTAGCTTGGTAGGTCCACCATTGCGATCTTCATAACTAGGTGTTATAACCCAAAATCCTACATGTGGAGTTTTGCAAATCCATCCATGTACTTTTATATCCTTATTCTCAAATGAATATTGGTACTTGTCATCCACCTAATATGAATAAATTAGATAATAATTAAACAAAATGTATTAATAAAGGATCATTTGGTTACCAAAAAAAAGAAAATAATCCCAACATAAAATTTAGAATGCGAGGGTTGCTCAGTTGATTGACATCTTTCATCTGATAAAGAATCGAATCTTATTTCTTTTCCTTCAATAGATCCTGTTGGAAAAGAGGGTCGAGGTCGGATTGGTGCGAGAGGGCTTTCCGCATAGGCAATTCTAATTCGGAGGTCAGAAATTCACAATCTCCTTTTTAACCACCCTACTAGGAATGGAGCGGCGCTCTATGAGAATATGAGGTTGCTCAGTTGATTGAGCATCATAAGAATCGAATATCGTTTTTTTCCCGCTCCCGTTCCCCATCTGATAAAGAATCGAATCTTATTTCTTTTTCTTCACTTCATGTGAGGTTACTCAGTTGATTGAGCATCATAAGAATCGAATATCATTTTCTTCCCCACCCCCCGCCTCCTTCCCCCATCTGGTAAAGAAACAAATCTTATTTCTTTTCCTTCACTTCACATGAGGTTGCTCAGTTGATTGAGCATCATGAGAATCGAATATCATTTCCTTTCCCCAATCGAATCTTTACCTTTCCCTTAAGCTTTGGGTTGGATGGATTTGTTAGTCTAACAGCTTCTTTATAGTCAAGGACTTGACCATCAGATCTATCTTCATCTGTTGGCATCATTGTTTGCATATCATCTGATATTGCCATATAATGAAACCTAAAATCATTCAAATTCAACAAACAAACAAATAAATAATAATAGTAACAATAAGTATGTCTCAATTATATTCCAAATAAATTAAAATTAGTTATATAATCAATTTGAAATTAGTATTAACAATTTATCTATAAAAAATTAGAGAATGTTGTCTACTTATATAGGGTGTGTGCCCAGTATGAAAAAAAAGATTTCTACAAAAAAAAACAGTATATGAGGATAATTATTTGCTAGCTATATAAAGTTAATTTTGAGGAGTGAGGATAATTGAGAATTTATTTATATTTATATATATATATTAACAAATAAAATTGGTTGATAATAATCGACAACTCTTTATATCAAGTTTGATATGAATATCAGACAAATAAAAAGTGAGAATATTTGTAATTAGAAATAGTTAAATCATGATGATAATGACAAAATAAATTTACGTTGTCAGTATATATATATATATTTAAAATAAGGACTAACTTATCTAAAAATAAAATATAAATAATTGAAAAATCTTACAGAGTCCTTCTGAGCTTAATGGCAATTCTGGCCTCTTCAAGAGTTAGGCTGGGCCAGCCCTTCAAGTGTTCAAATATCCCATAGGAATAAAATCCAGAACTTCCCCTCAACATAATAAACCTGAAATTTTATTTTATCTAAATCATTAATCTTTTTTTAAATGCCATTTTAACTTTATAAATTAGGTACTAATAATAATTATTTAAATAAATTAAAAAAACTTACCTTTTGTCAATGTTAAGAGGAAGACCTTGGACAGTACCATTAGTTGAAGGATTCCATGTTTTTGTAAAAGATACTTCCACTTTGTTTCTGTCTTGTGCAATGACTCTGAATTTTGTTCCAAAAAGCCTGCAAAATATTTTTATTTGCATGCTTAATTCTAATAAATCATACCCCTCTATTCCGATTTATGTGATACCGTACAAATTTAAAAAATTATACAATGTTTTTTTCAATATATAATTTTTTTTTTCATGTCACTCTTCGGGGTTACCCAGTGATTTGGGCTTCAGCCTTTCATATTAGCAAGACCAGCGAAAATAAGGGATTTGCCTTCTGAGTCAAGCTTGTCGCACTGGACTTGGCTAGTGCAGATTACTTCTCCTATGTGGTTTGCGAGCTATTGCATAAATTTTAATTTTAAAAATATAGATTTCATGATAAAATGAAAGAGTTTAACCCTCGAAATTCGAAAAATATCACATAAATTGAAACAGGGGAAGTATAAATTAATCTCATAAATGAAAAGAATAATAATAACTTACATATCGAAATTGTGATCTTTGTCTCCAGGACGTTCCCACACGGTATCCCAATATCTGCATTATTTATAAATTAATTAAATTATTCATTTTCAAAACTTTTTTTTAATTCTTATCTTTTAAGTTAATTTAAAAAAAAAATTAAAAAAAATGCTTACCCTCTATTTGTATCTTTGAAGTCCGTTTCTAGTACATTATCAATACCATTGTAACTGACCCCAGCAATGGATCCAGTAGGATTAGTTAGGGTAAGTTTGACGATGCCGTTATCCATCACTACCTAATAATTTTTTATAAACTTTAGCTCAACAATTAAATAAGATCATACCTATAATCAATGATAAAATAATATAAATTTTACATAAATCACATAGTGTAAAGAATTAATTATTATTTTTTTTTATTTTTTTTAATTTACAGAAATTCTTTTAAAAAAATGGCAATCCGGATGCATTAGTTCAGTTTCGAATATAAAAATTGGGGTTTTTAAGTATCAACATGTAACATTTAAAGCATGATACATTAAACATAGAGATAATTTAAAAGTCAGAATTAATGTATCCGGATTATTGAATTAATGTATCTAGATGAAAAAGAAGGGATTTTTTGAAACTTTTTGAAATGAGTGAGAATTATGAAAAATATGATAAATAAAGGAATGTAATTTCATAACTATTCCTAAAAATGATAATAGATGGATTTAGCCTTATTCAACCCAAAAATTTTAGTTCATCAGACGAATTATTATTTAAAATCAAGATCTTTTAAACCTTGTATAGTCCATGTTTGAGAAATGTAATAGTACTACTACATTTTCATCATGCTGGTCAATTGAAGCGTGCACAACATAATATAGTAGCATAATATTGAATAAATTATAAATTGAGATGAGTCTGATTCTAATATCATGCTACAATAAGAAAATACAATTTAATAGTATAAAAAATGTTTATATTAATAGTATATATAATCCAAGCTCTAATAAGAATTAGTGAAAGTGGATACTTACATAATTACGTGAGATAAGCAGTTTGACAGGAGGAGTTGTTGCTGCCACCTTTTGACTAATGTTTAGTGGAGTATGTCTGCAATTAGGATTTAACAAAAAAGAAGAAAAATTAGACATAACTTATAAGTTTACAATTAATTAGTAAATAACTAAACCATTAGATTGAATCCCTTTTAAATAAAAACATTTGTTTGCTTGATTCCTAATATTTACTTATCACTCACTATTTCTAACTCACCATCCTGACTAATTTGAATTTGTGCTAAGGTGTGGTATAACAAACCCTAATATATTTTTTTTAAATTTCAAAGTTTAAATTCGAGATTTTTAATTAAGGGTGGAATGTAAATTTTTATTCGATTTTACTACATATATTCCAACATACATACAAGTTGTGAAGGTTAATTTGTTGACTTGCCATACCTATGGACTAGATTGTTCAACCAATTCTTACAATTTGTAAACCTAAAGTTTGTTCAAGATGTAGGTACAATGTGAAAGAAGGAATAGTAGAATCAATTTTGGTACCAAAAATTATGACTTTCATCCTAGCTAGAGAAAATAGAGGATGGAACTTTTTCAATAGTGAATAATTATGACCTTTTACCTTTTAGAATATATATAGAATAGTCATCATTTCTACTCCAATTAATCATATCATATATAGAATCTACGCAAGATAGTTTTTAAGTGTTTGAAATAACAAACAATGGCGGCGTCACTTTTCTTCTCATTCTTTAAGATTTTTATATTGTCAATTAATTGTATATTTATTTTACAACTTTGAGCATAGGCTCGCACGAATTTGTCTTTTAGGTTTCGTCATATGGGGCTCTAAAAGCGTGCACACCATATGAAGAGTTATACCTTATAAAATTACTCTTCGCTTTCTTTTTTATATGATACTCGCTTAAATAAGATGTCATGTGCACCTCATCTTTAGAAACTTGTCAGCCTAGAAGCATGTCAACCCTACTTGACTCGCCCTCAGTTAGAAGAGTCATACAAATGGCCTGGCCTTATGATTCAACGTCCTCACTTAGGTATTAAGGATAGAGACTCTAATACCTTATTTTTTACGACTCAAATCTATGACACGTATTGTTTGCATATGTGCCTAGCTCACATGAATTTGTCTTTGGGGATACACTAAATCAAGGCCCAAAAATGTGCATACTATGTAAACTTAATTTATGTCTTGTAAATCTATGCACTTTATTCCCTCTCCCATTTAAATATGAAATTCACTTAAAGTGTCATGTATATCTCATTATCATTATAAACTTATCAGCTTAAAAATCTGATACTCCTCGTTGACTTGCTCTCTGTCAGGATCATCACACTAAGTTTTGGAGAAAAAGACAAGTACATAGCAATAGGACATGAGGGAAAATGGTCGTACAAACGAATAGACCAAAGTTTGGGTATGAACCATATGAAGGAATTGCAAAGCCCAAAAACTTAATTAAAGCAAATGGATTGATTGACCAAGAACATTATTCATTATATTATATATCCCTTTAAAAGAATTCTTACACAACTTATAATTAGGAACAAACATTCTTTAATTAACGGAGATGATGATGAATAATTCATATAATAAACTTTATATTGGAAAGAATAAAAAAAAAAGAAAAGAACAATTTATCATAAAGTGTACCTAAAATGGTCCGTTCTTGAACCATTAACAAGCAAGAAAAGTTGGAAAACAATTGCACTAAACCATAAAACAAGATGTTGTAGTTGCCTCTTCCACCCTATCTTACTCATCTTTTTTTAACTCTGCAACACACGTAAAAGAACCAATTAATGTCAACGAACGTTAATGACGGGATATAGAGTTTAAAAAAATAAATAAAACTCGTGATCTTAAATATATATTCCATGAGATTTCATTGACTATAAAAACATATCATTAAAGAAAAAGTGAAAAAAATTAAAGCCACATTATTTCCAAGCATATAAATATATCACCTTTAAATTTAACTAAAAAAATAATATCATATTTCATAGGACGTATCAGAAGTGCTCATGCAAGAAAAAAATGACAAAAACTTATCTACATCTAGTGTTTACAGCCATCAATATTAACTTACACGTGGAATATATACAATAATTAAGCGTTAGTGAAAGAAGTGAACAAACAATACATATCATTCATCTATTAGGCTGATATAAATATCGAAGTTAATAATTATTTTTTACCCAAAAAAAAAAAAGTTTGATGCTAAAGGGATTAGAAAGGAAGAAGAAAAAAAGGTTGCATGCATACCTTAATCACAAGAAAAGAGAGAAAAAATATATAATGAATTCCTTATAACTAATCTTCAAATATATATATATATATATATATATAGGCTTCGAAGCTTATATGTTTAGATGGTCTATCTAATATTGTAATATATAAAATAGTGCAGTTAGTATATGAAAATCTAGCTGAATCCTATACCAAAAAAGTGTGTTTTATTTATTATAATATATATATATATATATATATATAAGTAAAAATAATATAATTTCATGTTGAATAGAAAGTTGACTTTAAGTTGTATTAGGTATTTAGGTATTTACTGTTGAAAAAAACGCAGACATAAGGTCTTTTTCTATACACGGCAGTTGCTATAAAATATAAAAAAAATATGCCAGAATTGTTGTATTTTGTGCATTAGTAGACATTTTTTTCTTCATTTTTTGGAAAGTTCCAAAATATTTGACACAATTATAGTAATAAAGTACCTATTAAATTTTCACAATTGTAATTACTCAAATTAATTGAATTATGTACATTTTAAAATATATATGATGCACTCTCTTCGTCCCAAAGTAAGTGTTATTTTTTTAGAATTAATTAAACGATTAAATTTAGGCCAATTCAATAATTTTTTTAAAAAAAAGAATTAAAATTTAGATATTAAAAAAATTCTACAAACAATACTAAAATTGTATTTTTTTCGCCTCATGTCGAAATGTTAATCAAAGTCTCATATCAATATGTTAATCAAAATTCACATAAATTAAATCTTAAGAACAAAAAAGTATGGGACGAAGAAAGTAATATTTTTTTTTATATAAAAGTGTTTCTTTTTACAATTATTTAAAAACCACCATAGTTAATACGTTAGTTTTTTTTTTTTTTCAAAATTGTTAGATTTATTAGGCAACAAAGAAAAAGGATTTAGAAAAAGTCATACTAAGGAGGCGGTTCTGCCAATAAAATTAATGAAAATGGAGACCCTTCCAAATTCTTTTACCATTCAAAGAATCACTTCAATCTTTTTTTCTTTCACTTCTAATTTGGTGCACGTATTTTGTACGTGTGTATCACATCAATCAAAAAATTATATATAGATAGTACTTGTTATTAAATATAGTATTTATACTAAAAAAATTTAAATAAATACTATCAATTTGATGCAATAGTTTAATCTATTATGAACAAACAAAGATGAAAAAATTTATTCAATTACTTATAATATAGAGATATGTTAATGGTTTATGAATACATAAATTCATTGGAGTTGAATAGTTAAGAGCTAAATAATTAATTGATTAAAATTTAATTTTTAAAAAAGGCTCCTAAATATAAAAGGAGTAGTTTAATGTTTCCAACATAATTTTAATTACTTTTTTTTAAAAAATTGATCATAAAATTTTTAGTTAATTTCAAAGTCTTAAATATTAGAAAACAATAATATTTTTCCTTTTTCCTTCTTAGCCTAGATAATTCTAATTCAAAATTGAATCTTCAAACTAAATAAATAAAAGATGAAATAATAAATTAAGAAAAATAGGGAGAAAATGATTTTGTCTAAAGCAGAGTATATTAACGAAGGGAAAAATGTTCAAACAATATTTTTAACAACCTTCGTGGTTTTAATATAGTATAAATAGATATAGATTACTAATAATACATTTATTTTATTATATCAAATATTAATATTTTTTATTTTTTCAGACAAATTTATATCCACCGGATAGAGCGTCCAGCAACCTTTCATTAATAATAAAACAAATAATCTTAAATAAAATACTAGTAAGCAACTTCTCTTGTTAAATTTTATTTTTTTTTAAAAAAAATTAAAATATCCATTTATTATTTTATGGGAAATTGTGCAATTTGGTCAAGTGAAGTCGTTAATGGATTCGTCAAAGTCCGTTTAGGTGGTTGGCCCAAACTTTAATTTGGTAAATATTCCACTCATTAACATGAAATACTCCAAAAATTCTACAAATTAATATACATTTCTGGCTAGGAATTTGGAGAACTAACTTCTTCTAATTCAATTTTAATACTTGTACTTTTAGAAAAATAGATAAGTATTATTGGGAAGCCAACAATATTGTACCTCTTATATTTTTTATCCTTTATTTTAATCTATTTTCAACCATATCTTATAAATTAATTTGTCACAAGTGGCACAAATATGGACTTGTTTGGCAACATGTGTGCAAATATTTTTCTTTTCCTACAACTTGTATTAGTTGAAAATTAACGGATCGTGGGAGATCAGAGTTTAAATCTGAAAGAGCTTAGTCTCAAAAATATCAGACCGAAATTAAAAGAAAATAGATGAACATATTTATGCATACATAAATGTAAGGGCGAGAATGGTACGGTAGATATCAACTTATCAAATTGGAATTGAATTTTTTATATCGTGATTTTAATATTGTAATGTTTGATATAATTTTTTTTAAAAAAATTAAAATTAAATATGATATTCTGTATTCATAAATTGCCGAAGTACCAGATATCATGCTGAAGTTTACAATTACATATGCAATTAATATATATTAAGTATTATAGCACTAATAAATATATAAAATAGTATTAGTACAAACCTAATTGTTTAGATGTTAAAGACTTTGACTCTTTTATCTTTTGTTTGACATATCCTTTTTGTATAATTGATTAAAAACATAAAATTTTGACTGTTCTACATACATAAAATATGTTAGTATGAAATAAATGAGACGTTTTGTCAAAAAAATAAAATAAAATAAATTTTATATTCTATGTGTATATATAAATCAAATTCGAACAAATTACGATTATCAATTCATCGTATCAGAAAGTATCGAAATCAAACTGAAAAATACCAATTCTTCGCGAAGCATATAATATAACTTAAAAAATTAGTTTAAAGAAAAATTTAATCGTATTGTGAAATGTATTTTATTTTTGTAAATAAATATTTTACTATCAAACTTGGAGGAATTCATTATAAGAAAATCGCAATCTGTATATCCTGATTGCAAACACACCATCCATAACCATCTAACTATGTTTTATAGCTTAAAAAAAAAAAGAATTCGTATTGAATTCTTCAAAAAAATATCGTATAATTTAAATAATTTAATACATGTCCCCACCTTAAAATAATTTCCACTAATCTACCTAATATTCTTTTTTAAGGATAAACTAAAGTTACACAAGTTAATGATTCCAAAAGAAGAATTGCTCTGGAGATAGTTTGATAAGAAAGTATTTATGAACTACTATGTAAGTTGTTCGGACTTGGATGTGATTGTTTGATACAGACATGGATTTATAAGTCGAATTTTTCATGATCTAAAATTTAAAATTCAAAGGTACAGATATGGATGTGAGAACGCAACTAAAAGATAATTCAAATATCTAGAAAAAAAGTTGTATGACTAGATTATGAAATGTTCCGTGGAAAACTCACAAATATCTTGAGAAAAAAAATATTGACCAAACGGAGAATCAAGAGGAAGAGATAAAAGGGAAAGGACTAACATAGAAATTCATATATACAAAGTTATTCTATTTTCTACTTTACCTTAGCTATCGTTTTGATTACATAAATAAGTTATGCCACTTTCTCCATTAATTTCGATCAAAGTATCCAAATTAGTTGACAAATCCGATAAGGATCCCACACCCATGTTGATACAACAAGGGTGTGGCACTGAAAGTGAATAGTTGAAGCAACTTGGACTTTCAGAACTAAGATTGTAGACTATGCTGATAAGGAACAACAAAAATCAAGACTAAATATAGAGTGCGTATGGTATGAGGGAAAATATTTTCTTGAAAAAGACACAACAAATTTATTTTACGAACATTTATATGTAACCTAGGAAAACACAACGTGGGTGAGGAGTTCGAGATCGGTGGTGGAGGGGTCAAAGGGTGGGTGTTTGGGGCATTGGAGGGAGGAAAGGAGAAAATGAACTTGAAATGACACTGGTAAAACTTATTTTCCCTTTTTCCTAGAAAAATATTTTTCAAATCATTTAGACCAAATAATCGAAAAAAATAAAATTGAACACTATACCAAACATACCCTTAGTAATGAAAATTATAGGTGATGATCATGAATAAAATAAGAATGTTGGGAGCAGAGTTTAATAAACAGTAATATGGTATCAAGGTTTTGTATGACAGGCTTCAAAAAGAGTTGTTGTCTTTGAGGAAATTCTATGAGGCATATCACCATAAAATAGATTTCTTAGGCACAGGGAAATGTTTCACCTGTATTTCTCCTCTAGGACCTTCAAGTTTGCGGAAACAACCTATGAGGTAGTGGTAAGGTCTGTGTACATCTTACCTTTCCCAGACCCTACTTGTGGGATTTCATTGGGTATGTTGTTGTTGACCTTCAAGTATGCCCTTTAGACTACCTGAAGTTGTGCCCCGCCCTCATATGCTCCCAGAAGAAGGCAATCGGGCATTGCAACCAAAAGTCAAACTAGAAACAGAATCTCTGTGATCTGCACCATGGTAAAGAGCAAAAAATTAAAAGGTGTATGAATAAGACGACAGTAATTGTATCTCATCGAGAGAGGCTACTCCTGGATCAAGGCAGTCAAACTCTGTTAACATGAAGAAGATGCAAAAGATGTTTAAAAAGGCAGCTGAAGAGAACATCCGGAGTATTAAAGCTTATGTTACTGAGCTGAAAGAAAGTATAATAAGCGATACAAAACCATAAAGCATTCAGGTGATAAATACGAGACAGATTCGTAGGGCTAGTCATGACTCATTTACTTTCAAATAGCTTTAAACTAGAATCACCTTGATCCTATCTTCCAAATAAATCCTCTTTGGTCTCCATCACCTATTGCCATCAAATTAGCATCTATCGGGCTGCAGATCATAGCAGTGTATACTTCATCTATAAAGAGAAATGTGTATTGACTATTCATTGATCCTATTTTTTATCTTAATTTGGGCGAGAATCTTGTCTTCCAGGAACAATTTTGATCAAGAAAGTCCTGTAGAACATCACCTCTTTTCCAATTTCATATTGCACATGTAATACTCAAGTCAAACTTACGAATTAATACTCGATCAATCTCAAAAATTAGAGCCAAAGTTTTACAGATATCTATTCTCACTTAATCAAATTGTCCTTCGCGAGATGAGTGCAAAACCTTTGAGAAAGCAAATCAACCTGAGCCAGAGAGTAAATTAAGAAGCTCAACTAGTAGAAACACAAAGTGGCGTTGAAAACTACTCATATTATGATCGCAATGTTTAATAGAAGGACTAGTGACTGGAGTAAAGTCGTAACAAGGTAGCTGTACTGAATTTAGTAGCCAGAGATCACCAATATAGAGAGACTAAAACCCCTTATAAAAACCTATATTCCATGTTTACAGATCTGAGTTTGTCAACTTACTAACTAGGGAAAACTTTTACTGCATATGTCAAGCTGCAGGATTAGAGCAAACACAAATAGCCGAGTTCTAGTAGGTGAACCTGTCATACCAGTTCCACCAGAACTCTTTAGGAGAACCGGCAAGTTGAACTCGTCTAAAATCTGGCAAGGAGACACCTGATATGTCAAGAGTTGGAAGACTTAGTTGATAGAGCCAAAAATTAAGAGGACCAAGCATATGCTTCCTAAAATGATCATCTTTAGATTGGATTCTCCCAATCACTTACTAAGCAAACAAGAACAAACTCATAGCTCATAAGAGACACTGAGATTCTTTGACACAAGGCTTCATAGTTTTTAGATTACACACAAACTTCACTAAATCACTAAGAGCCATAAAATAAAGTCTCTCGGACACCAAAAGATCTATCACTTCCTACTCGTCTATCTTCAACATGTATAACAATTTTATTTTGTAGATGCTCCTCATGATTGTTGCAAGGATTATGCTATTGGTTCTTCACCTAAAGAACTAAAGCTACAAAACAAGACGTAAATATTCTGGGCATTAGAAAAAGGAATCATACTGATAGTAATTTTGGATATATGAATAAAACATGGATTATCTTCCAGACTTTCTCATGGACTATAACAACATATGCTACCACCAGCAAAATGTTAGATACTCTTTAGAAGCTACTGATGCTTACACACACAAATGAAATAAGCTAAAAGTACAAATTATAGCAGAATTTTGAATAGAAAAAATGAAGAGGTAAAATTTTCAACCAGTGTTAGATTGGAAATTGACAGTGTGTTCCAAATTAGAGCTGGAAGAAAACAAGGACCTCAACTTCGATTCGAGCTAGGACCTGGACACATAAATCCGATTAGAAGAGAAAACAAAAAAAGGGCAAGCCCGGTGCACTAAAGCTCCTGCTCTGCGCAAGGTCCAGGGAAGGGCCCAACCACAAGGGTCTATTTTACGCAACCTCACCTTGCATTTTTGCAAGAGGTTGTTTCCAAGGTTTGAACACGTGAAATAGCGAAATGGTTTAAGCTTCAATTCTAACAGCTTAGTTTTCTCATGAGACGATTACAGGTGCTAAAATTTCTCCGAATATTTCAAACCACGAATAAGAATATCAATAACTTAATTAAGCTTCTAAAAATGAAGAAATTTCAGATAGTTACCAGTGAAGGAGGAAGAATACCAGCATAACAGAGGTGTTGATTGGCAGCGGAGGTGGATATCATGGTTTTGGCGGCCGTGGTGAATACGGTGGTTCTGGTGGTTGTGAATAAGGCGGCTCTGGAGGCGGTGATTCTGGAGTAGGAGGGCAGCGGATCTAATGGCCACTGTCTTTTATTGCTTTGAGGGAATAGGTAAAATAGCCAAAATTGCTTGTAGTTGTAGAATAGACGTTACCACTTGCCAACAAACATCCACCAGTATTGGTTACCACCGGACAATTTACTAACACAGCACTGAATCACGTAACTGGCCATTATGATACCAAGTGTCACACTACAAGGAGAAGACCATGTTACCACCCGCCAACAAATATTCACCAATACTATCACAAAGAAAGTTATGATACAGGGAGAAGACAATGTATCTGCTTGTCAATACAGCTCAATTGCATTGCAAATAAAGTTCAGAAACTATTCTATTGTATATCGTCAATCTCTATAAATCTGTCTGTGCAGTTGATTAGCCCTTGTTTCATCGCCCCTCTCCAAGTGGCTTGCAATCAATTTCTTATAAACATGAATGCTTGGTGTCAACGATTGACCAATCATTAAAGAGAGAAATTCGTCCGCTTCTTTCAATCTCCCAGATTGACACAAAGCAATAATTAATGAATCAAAAATGGAAGTACTAGGAGGAATCGACCTATATTGCATTTCATAATAAAGCTTAAGTGCTCCCTCAACGTCACATAAATTAACATAACCAGCAATGAGGTAAGTATAGATGTTTTGATCTGGAACAAAACCCGTATCCATCAGAGCAGTCAATAGCTTATCAGCACACTTTGCACTTCCATTTTCACAAAGCTTGGCAACAAGTTTGTTAAATGATAAACAACTAGGAAGGAGTCCATTTCCTATCATTTTATCACAAAATTTCAAGCTTTCTTCTAATCTTCCCACTTCTGAACAAACCTTAATCAGATGATTGAATGTTTCGCCAAATGGTTTCATATTCAAACACTCCATTTCATCCATCAGCTTAATCGCTTCATCTATCCGCTTCTCCTCACAATACGCCCCAATGAACAAATCGTACACCAGTGCATTCCCTTCAAACCCCCGCCTAAGCATTTCATCATAAACCCCCCAAGCAGACTCCAGATCTCTCATCCTCACCTTTGCAAGAACGATCAATGAACAAGAAATTGTATCGAGTATCATATTCTTTTGCAACATTCTCTTCATCAACCTCAGCCCGTCTTCAACTCTACCATCCTCAATCATCCCATATATCAAACACGTATTCACAACAACCCCAGGTTGACATCTTTTTCCATGACATTTCCCTACAACATCCAAAAATCTCTGTAATCTCCCTTCTTTGCACAAAGCACTAATCATAATTCTAGTTGTCATTTCATTTGGATATATCCTTTTATCAATCATATTCTCATATATACCCCAAACCATAAAAGTCTTTTCCGACTTTTGCACGATATGCAGCAGAGTATTATAACTGACTAAACTAAGCATAAATCCATTTTCATCCAACAATTTACAAACATCCAAACCCCTATCCACCATTCTCAACTTAGCACAACATTGCACAAACAAATCAAACACAAATGGGCACGAATCAGCTAATTTATAACTTCTAATTAAAGAATCAAGAACACTAAACACATTTTCATCAACATCTGATTCTTTCCTCAAAACAGATTCAATCAACGCGTTGGCATGTCTAACAAGCTTAGATTTAGCAAGAATATGAATTATAATGCAATAAATGAAAACCCCATGTCGAGAATTACAATTTTTTGCTGACCAATGAAAGAAATTGAGGGCATTTTTGGCATCATGAGGTTCTTTGAGATGTAAGAGCACTTCTTGAATAATTAGGTCAGTAAAGTGAAAAGATTTGAATTTTTTTGTTAAAGATACCCAATTTTCTCCTCTACGCAGGGAATTACATATAGAAGTGATGATGGGGTTGTTGGAATTGGAGGAATCTTGAAGAGGTTGGAGTGAATGGGTTGAATATGGACTTTGGTGGGGTTGAATGAAGAAATGGGAGGTTTTTGTGAGTAAATTGGAAGCTAAAGGGGAGATAATACGAGGTGATAAGTTCATTTTTGGTCCAATAAGATGAGATTTGAAGCTCAAAGAGGCAGCTTCGTCTTCATGGATGATTGAACAGGATAACAGCATGAACAGGATAACAGCAGAGGCAAAGTTCGGCAGATGGGGAAGAAGAACTTCAAATATGTTTGGATGGACTTATTTTATATACTTTAGTGGAAAAAAAAGAGTAGTTTTAAAATATTTTTATAGTTTAAAGTATATTGTTTTTAAAAAGCTTGTTTTAAGCTAAATCAACAAAAATAAGTGAAAAGTTATACTCTCTTTAAATGTTCCTTTTCTGTATAATCAATCTCAAAAGAGAGTAATATCTATTTTTTATTTGATAAATATTAAGTAATACTAATAAATAGTCATCTTTGATCTCATCTAATATAATCAATAAAATTTTGTTATGTTGAGTTCATTTAAATAAGCCTTTTATTTTGCTCTTTTTATGGTTTGGGGTGGGGTGGAAGAGGGGAGGTATTGTTCCAAATTGATGTTCCTTAATTTTTAATTTGTTTCTCTTATTTTTTTAGTCAATTTTAAAATAATATTATATGAAAAAAACTAATTAAGTCATTGTAAAAAGAATTGAAATAACTTAAAGTATTTAAAATGATATTTTAATTTTTAAAATGTTGAGATAAATGATATTCAATTTATATGACATATTTATTTTTAATTTGTTAAGAATGTCATATTTCTATAATTAATAATAATATTTATTTTTAATTTGTTAAAAATGTCATATTGCTATAATTGATAATAATTTAACTTTAAAATTAAGCTTGTATTCATAATAAGATGATTTAGGTGTCGTCTAACCACAAGTATTCCAAAAAAAATTTGAGGAATTTTTTGAAAAATAATGTTTGGATATATAACTTATTATTATTTACAAATTTCTTTTGATAAACATGCCAAATTCTCAAATATTTAAAAAGAAATAGTATTTTGGGCCAAATTCTATTATTTAAAGATTTTTAAAAATTTAAAAGGTACCCAAAATTATTGTATTCTATAAAAGCATTTATCATCTATATTTTTGATTAAATTTTAATCCTAGTTCGCGGTATATTTATACAATTATGTACATATGTTATACAATATTTCGCCAAGTCTGCTATTCGAATTCACTTTCAATTACAAATAGTAATTGTAGTTTTTTTTAATACAAATCGATGATATTTCTCTTTTATTTTCTTTCTCCTTTTCAAATTCATATTGATTGTGTTTGTTGTCATAACTTTTTATGAAGCATATATATATTATTAAGTAATACTACAAGCTTATGGGTACTTTTAGTATTTTTAAACTTATGAATATAAATCATATTTCTTAAAAAAATTAAGTATTTCTCTCAATATCTATGGTAAAAAAGATGTTAAAACTACATTAAAAAATGAATTGAGAAAAATATTTGAAAATTTATGGTCAAACACTAACTTATATTAATACAAATAGATAAAAAAGTGTTTTAAATCATAAATATAAAAAAAAAACAAAAAAATTCCCTTAAATTCTATGATGGTCGAGGAGAGTACGACCCAACTATACATTACTCTAGTCGGGTTGTTTTCAACATACCCTTAATTCAATAGAAATGTATATGATGCAAGAATGTAAGACAATTAGATTGTAAAATAGTAAGATAAAATAAATGCAACAATATATCATAACACATGTAGAAGAATAAAGAATGATTCAAACACAAGAGTATTCTCACTTTTGAAACGTACATTTTTTATATATGAATATTCTTGATTTGTCAACACTTTGTCTCATACAACATAGTATGTCTAATCATTACTCTGTAAAATTAGATTCAAGCTCACTAACACATTTTTATGTCGATCTTCACTGAATTTGCATTTCAAATACTCTATTTTAGTCCTACTTACCTTAAAATCTTAAATTGTAGGATCTTTATTTTCACTTCTAACCTAGTGTTAATCTTATAATATGTCTCATCAATTTATCCTATATCATTCAGAAATAACATATACTACAACACTTATCATTGAACATGTCGCATCGATTCATCTAATACTAAAACAAATAAAAATAAGCTAAGAATTAATTTATAGTGCAACCACGATCATACATCATGATCGAAAAGTAATTTGAATCACCTCCCACTATCTTAACTAGGACCTTATCTCCATCATACATATTCATGATATCTTTAATATACGTTATATATGCACCTTTAGATTCTAAACATCTTAAAAGACCTTCCTAAGAACTTTATCATATATCTCTTATTTAGGTTAATGAACACTACATATAAAACTCTCTTTTTATTGCTATACTATTCTACACAAGATGGATAATTTTTATAGTCAATTACCATTGACTCTCTTTTTATTGCTATACTATTCTACACAAGATGGATAATTTTTATAGTCAATTACCATTGATTCTCAAAAATAAGATACATCCCTCCTAATTATCAAAATACCAAAATTCAATGTTTATATATACAAATAAATGATGTCCAAATACTTAATTTCACAATTTTACCAATAATTTTTCATTAGATTAGTCATTAACCAAAATTAATTAATCCCTTTTTACAAAGTCTTAACCCTAAACCGAAACAAACTCTCTAAGCAAAATCAAAACCAAATCACCAAATTAATCAAATCTCTTTAACTCAAAATTCCTGAACACTGTTCTACTCTTCAATGGTCCAGCCAACCCTTTAATCATCTTTTTTTTCGCTTCATATTAGCCATGGACTCAACCCCTTCCCTTTCTCAATCACCCAATCAACCCCTTTTACCCTCTTCTTCTAAACTCCCTATTAAACGTAAAACACCTAATGACCCCTTTATCTCCGCCGGCGACGGAGACGGCGATGGTGGAGTCGGAGAAATGGGTTCGGACCCAAAACACCCACCATTCAAATTCCATAGAATATGGACTGAACCGGATGAGATCCGGTTTCTTCAAGGTCTTCTTGATGGGTCATCGGAAAATCTCTTCTTCCCTCGTGACCTTAATGTTTTCTATACTCGTTTTTCGAATGCTATGTCGCAGCCTTATACGAAATCTCAGCTTTCAGAGAAGCTTCGTAGGCTTCGGAAGAAGTTTCGGGTTATTTCTTCTCGTTTGGCTAAAGGTTTAGATATGTCTTTGTTGTCTCCTCATGATCTTGCTTTGTATGATCTATCGAAACAGCTATGGCATCCTTATTTTGCTGATACGTCGCCGTTTAATGCTGCTGATAAGTCGAAGAAATCGAATTTGGTTGGGGTTAAAGTTAGCTTTTTGCCCAATATTCCCGACCCGGATCAATATGGTATTGTTCCCTACCAAGATGGGAATGGGTCGACCCGTAATGGGGTTTCGGGTGAAAATGGTGTTTTTGATGATGGAGACGGGAAGTTGAGTGAGGTGAATGTGGAATTGGATAGAGGGGAAATGGAGGAGAAACTGGTCGATTTTAGTCGTTTGGATGGTCCGGTTCAGGTTGGTGTTGGTGTCGGTGACATTGCTGCAAAAGTGGTGATGGATGTGTTTGATGAGTGTTTGAAAGATTTTAGAAATGGGGTTGGAGAAAGATCAAATCTTGGTGTTATTTTGAAGGAAGCAAGCTCAGACGAGTTTGAGGAGAGATGGAAGGAACAAAGAGTCGCTGAGTTGAATGTATTGGCACGTCGTATGAGGTTGGTGCTTGAGAATTCTCTTCAAAGTCAATGAGTTAAAACTGTATATGGAGTTTAGTGCTAACTTTTTTTGAGTCTTGAGTTTAGATTTCCATAGTAGTTTTTCAGTTCATACAGTAGTATTACTACCTTTTGTTTGAGAAATTTTGGCAAAAGAAGATGTTTTTTTCTCACATATGGTGTTATTCTGGCTTGCAACTGTTTGATTCCTGCATCTGACCTGTTTATCTCCATAAGCAACTCCAAATGCAAACCTTTAGAAGTAAGTTCGAGAGGCGAATGGTTAAAGGGAATACGGTAACTAACCATGTTTACGTGTAGTTCTCTGTGCATTACTTTGCATCCTGTAATTGATTGAAATACGAATTACTGTAAATTTGAAAACATAGTTACTGTCTCGTTATTGATGCGTAGTGTGTATTGATAGAATGCTAGGATGAGAGTGGTTGTGCAGGTTATCGATCCTATTATGTATCTCTTACAAATGTTAGTGTGTTTGACAAGAAGCTGTAATGGCATGAGCTTCGACAACTCCACTGTGAATCCTTTATATACAGCATGTTAATGTTCATCTGAGGTATAGCTTGATGGAAGGTTTTATTAGATATTAGGATAAGATATAAACATAATTCACGATTCGTCGAAAATATAGGACGTAATAAGTTTTAATTACAGTAGCCAGAGAAACAATCGTAGCAGTTCGGACTGTGATGCTTATTATTTATGTAGGTTTAGAGTTGGCATGAAAGCCCGCAACAACCAAAAAAAATATACCCAGTAGAATCCTACTGAGTGAGGTTTGGAGCGAGTAGAGTATACGTAGACCAAAGGTCCTAAATATATGAACATCGGTCCTGGGCAGTCGTCCTGTACCTCAGGTAAACCGGTAACTCAAAGGGACGACGTCATAAATGGTACAGTCAAGACAGAAAGTTTCTCTTCTCTTTTATTTTAATCTATTTTCCGCGATTCTGGTTATTATCTTCTGTTCTGTCGGTGGACATTGCCATTTTCGAGAACACGAGTTGTCTTCTTCCAAAGCTAACCTAAAATATGTTGCTTGGACTCTCCTAAAATGTTGTATCCATGATGGATCCTCAAAAACTGTACTATCTTTGGAGGATCAGACACGTTTCTAGTGACACATTCAAACTTTTACAAGTGAATTTTAGCGGGAGGTATTGTCATTTCTAAAAAATCAATTTAAAAAAGCGGCAAATTAGTGTAACCAGATCGCATCTTATAGCTTTGGTCTGCAAGGATGAGGGGCGTGTTCGGCACGGAGAAAAATATTTTTTAATTATTTCATGTTGAGACAATTTATGTACGGTTTGGGAGTCGATCCCGGATTTCGATCAATACTGATATAATAGTCAGTCAATCAGTTAGAGGTGCACAAGATGGTGATGAATTGCGGTTGGTATAAACCTTTGACTAGCGATATATTGTGGCTTGGCCGAAATGCTTATATAGACGAAGATCTTATTCACATAGCGAAGGAAGACCGAGTGGAAGGGATAGTCAACTGGCTGCTTCTTTGTCATGCACTTTGCTATGCTTTATTTTTTCAAGAAGAAAGAGACCAATTGAGAGTGAATGCACGGGCAAGTTTAATTGGTCAAAATTTTTAATTTTCTTTTTTTAATAAAAAAGCACCCGATCACCATATGCGATTGGTGCTTCAAAAGTTGAAACTTTCTGCCGTAGTTTGGCGAATGAGAAAAATGACTTCCCTAAGTGGGAGTAGGAAAAATATGTTCCATAAATGACTTTCATTAATCCTGTGCTCTCCCGTACAATTCACCTCATCTTCACATCACCCTCGTAGCGCTCATCTCCATCTCCACTACCCAACACTGTTATTCCATCCTATGTGCTGCATTATTTATTTAAATTATATATAAATAGTTTTAAGGTAATATGTTTTACTTATCTACCAAATAATAGAAAATAAGTATGAATTTCACTTATTTCCCTTGAAAAATATTTTTCTTTGAAAATATTATTCTTCATATCGAACAAACCCTATATCTAGAAGATTTTGTATACAAAGGCTGCAAGCAAAATTTTATTCTTTAGACTTTTCAGTAAATCGTGAAAATCAGGCTTTTTGAGAAAGTATTGTTATTGAGTCACAATTTGTGTTCGATTAATTATTTTGTAAATTTTTGTTAATATTGGAATAAAGCTTGATCAAGCTTGTAAATCGTGTTTCTAAAAATAAGTTAATCTTTCAATTTCTAAAAACACAATTATATCTAAAAGTTTGATCCTACAAGTTTAAGTTTTTTTTTTTTAAAGGGTAATTAGGATTTATGAGAGAAGCAAAGAAGAGGCATTGTTTATATTTTTCAATTGTAATATACCAAAAGGCAACCAAAATGATCCAACTAAGATACTAAAATTAGTTGAGGCAATCAATCCAAACAAATAAAATACCAAAACAATGACTCTTTTAAAGCTATTACTTTGTCATTATAAAGTAATACTCATAAGAAAAAGTACACATAAGAGAGTTATGTCTTACCTTACGAATCCTATTACATTTGAAATTCGAAAGAGATCTTTGTGACACTTTTGGGAAGCAATGGGATTAGAAGTACTATAGAAAGTAGATCAGGGGTTGTACGAGTGGTGTCAGTCTGTTGTCATAATTTTGATTCGCAAGTAAATTCGAATCTACTATAACAATTCAATTCGCAAATAAGTTTGATAAAGAACCTATTTGGATGGACTTATTGCTTTTATTTATAAGCTATAAATTAGATTTATAGTTTTTGACTTAATATTGTCTTTTTGGCTTAAAAACAAGTGCTTATAAGCACTTTGTTTATTTACATTCTGAAGTGCTTAAAAACTATTTTAGCTTAAAAACATTTAAAATAAGCTAATCCAAAGAGGCGTCGTCAAAAATCTGATTGGCAAGTAATCATAAATAATAGGAAACAGACGATTTTGGTAGTTTTTCGTGGGTGTTAGCCCACGAATTCTGGCGCTGCATGGGGCTTTGGTGCAACTTTCTCGAAAAATTCGTGGGCTAACACCCATAGAAAACTGTCGAAATCACCTGTTTGCAGTTTCTTGGCCCATAAAATCCTACTAGGCCTCCGCCAACATCGCTGGGCCACCTGAGCCTCTTTTCAGGCTCATTGCGGACCCATTCGTATGAATTTTTTGTCAATGTTGCGCCGGAGCCCATGCAATGCCAGAATTCATGGGGTAACACCTACGGAAAACTGCAGAAATTGCCTATTTCCTATTCCTTGGCCCATAAAATCCTACCAGGCCTCCGTCAATGCCGCGGGGCCACCTGGCCTCTTGCCGGGCTCGTTGCGGATCCACCCGTATGATTTTTTGGGAATCTTGCGTCGGACCCCCATACAACCCAAAAATCCATGAGCTAACACTCACAGAAAACTACCAAAATCGGTTGTTTCCTATTCCTTGGCCCATAAAATCTTACCAGGCCTATGCCAACACCGCTGGGCCACTTATCGGGCTCGTTGCGGATGCCCTCATATGATTTTTTGGGAATCTTGCATAGGACCCCCATGCAAACCCAAAATTCGTAGGCTAACACCCATAGAAAACTGCCGAAATCGCATGTTTCCTTTTTCTTGGCCCATAAAATCCTACCAGGCCTTCGCCAATGTCGACCGGCCACCTATGCCACTTGCCGGGCTCATTGCGGACCTACCCGTATGATTTTTTGGGAATCTTGCGCCAGACCCCAATGCAACCCCAAAATTCATGGGCTAACACCCAGAGAAAACCGTCGAAATTACCTGTTTCCGTTAACGCCGTCGGGTCACCTGGGCCTCTTGCCAGGCTCGTTGTGGACACACACGTATTATTTTTCAAGAATCTTGCACCGAAGCCCCATGCAACCCAGAATCAGTGGGCTAACACCTATAGAAAACTGTCGAAATTGCTTGTTTCCTGTTCCTTGGCCCATAAACTCCTACCAGGCCTCCGTCGACGCTGCCATGCCACCTGGGCCTCTTGTCAGGCTCGTTGCAAACCCACTTGTATGATTTTTCGAGAATCTTATGTCGGAGCTCTATGCAGCCCCGGAATTCGTGGGGTAACACCTACATAAAACTACCGAAATCACATGTTTCCTGTTACTCGGCCCATAAAATCCTACCAGGCCACCACCAACTTTGCCGGGCCATATGCGCCTCTTGTAGGGCTCGGTGTCGACCCACCCGTATAATTTTTTGAGAATCTTGCTCTGGAGCCCCATGCCGCCCCAGAATTCGTAGGCTAACACCCACAGAAAAACTGTCGAAATCACTTGTTTCCTGTTCCTTGGCCCATAAAATCCTACAAGGCCTCCACCAATGCTATCGGGCCACCTGGGCCTCTTGACGGGCTCGTTGCAGACACACTCGTATGATTTTTCAGAAATCTTGCGATGACCCCCCAGGCAGCCCCACAATTCGTGGGCTAACACCCACAAAAACTGTCAAAACCGCCTATTTCCTGTTTCTTGGCCCATAAAATCCTTACTAGGCCTTCGTCGATGCCACTAAGCCACCTAAGCCTCTTACCGGGCTCGTTGTAGACCTACCCGTATGATTTTTTCGAAATCTTACGCCGGAGCCCCATGCAGCCCCAAAATTCGTAGGCTAACATCCATAGGAAATTGTTGAAATCGTATATTTCCTGTTCTTTGGCCCATAAAATCCTACCAGGCCTCCACGAACTTCATCGGACCACTTGGGCCACTTATCCAGATCGTTGCGGACCCACCAGTATTATTTTTCATGAATCTTTTGTCGAACCCCCATGTAGCCCCAAAGTTCACGGGCTAACACCTGTAGAAAACTACCGAAATCGCATGTTTCCTATTCCTTGCCCATAAAATTCTACCAGACCTCCACCAACTCTTCGGGCCACTTGCTGAGCTCATTACGGACCCACCATATGACTTTTCAAAAATCTTTTGCCGGACCCCCATGCAACCCCAAAATTCGTGGGTTAACACCCACAGAATATTGGCAAAATCATCTGTTTTCTGTTCCTTGGCCCGTAAAATTCTACCAGGCCTCCGCCAACGCCGTCAGGCCACCTGGGCTACTTGCTGGGCTAGTTGCGGACCCACCCATTTGATGTTTCAAGAATCTTGTGCTAGATCCCTATGTAGCCCTAAAATCTGTGGGCTAAACCCACAGAAAACTGCAAAAAAAATGCTTGTTTCCTGTTACTTGGCCCATAAAATACTACATGGCCTCCGCCAACGCCGCCAGTCTACCTAGGCACTTGCCGGGCTCCTTGCGGACACACCTGTATAATATTTTTGGAATCTTGCGCCGGACCCACATGAAGCCTAAAAATTCGTGGGCTAATACCCACAGAGTGATTTTTTGAGAATATTACGCCAGAGCCCTATGCAGCCCCAAAATTTATAGGCTAACATCCACAAAAAATTCTTTGGCCCATAAAATCCTACTAGGCCTCCACGAACTTCGTCGGACCACTTGGGCCACTTGTCCGGATCGTTGCGGACCCACCAGTATTATTTTTCATGAATCTTTTGCCGGACCCCCATGTAGCCCCAAAATCCATAGGCCAACACCTGTAGAAAACTACCGAAATCGCATGTTTCCTATTCCTTGCCCATAAAATCCTACCAGGCCTCCACCAATTCTCCGGGCCACCTGGGCCACTTGCCGAGCTCATTATGGACCCACCATATGACTTTTCGGAAATCTTTTGCCGAACCCCCATGCAACCCCAAAATTCATGGGCTAACACCCATAGAATATTGGCGAAATCATCTGTTTTCTGTTCCTTGGCCTGTAAAATCCTACCAGGCCTTCGCCAAGGCCGTCAGGCCACCTGGGCTACTTGCCGGGCTAGTTGCGGACCCACCCATTTGATGTTTCAAGAATCTTGTGCTAGATCCCTATGCAGCCCTAAAATCTGCGGGCTTAACCCATAGAAAACTGCAAAAAAATGCTTGTTTCCTGTTACTTGGCCCATAAAATACTACATGGCCTCCGCCAACGCCGCCAGTCTACCTAGGCACTTGCCGGGCTCCTTGCGGACACACCTGTATAATATTTTTGGAATCTTGCGCCGGACCCACATGAAGCCTAAAAATTCGTGGGCTAATACCCACAGAGATATTTCTGGAATCCTGCGCCGGACCCCCATGAAGCCTAAAAATTTGTGGGCTAATACCCACAGAAATCTGCCAAAAATTTCTTGTTCCTTGGCCCACAAAATCCTACCAGGCCTCCGCCATTGCTGCCGGGCTACCTAGGCCACTTGTGAAGCTCGTTGCGACACACCCGTGTGATTTTTTGGGAATCTTGTATCGGACCCCATGCAACCCCAAAATCCATGGGCTAACACCCATAGAAAACTATCAAAAACGCCTGTTTCTTGTCCCTTTGCCCGTAAAATCCTACCAGGCCTCCGCCAATGCCGTCGGGCTACCTAGGCCACTTACCGAGCTCCTTGAGGACACACTCGTATAATATTTTAGGAATACTGCGCCGAACCCCGATGCAGCCCCAATACATAGAAAACTGCTGAAATCGCCTGTTTCCTATTCCTTGGTCCATAAAATCCTACCAAGCCTCTGCCAACACCGTCGAGACACCTAGGCCACTTATCAGTTTGTTATGGACCCACTCATATGATTTTTCGGGAATCTTACGTCGGACCCTACGAATCCCCATAATTCGTGGGCTAACACTAATAGAAAACTGTCGAAATTGCCATCTTCCAGTTCCTTGGCCCATAAATCCTACCAGGCCTCCACCAACGCTGCCGGATCACCTCGGCCTCTTGCCGGGCTCATTACGGACCACCCATATGATTTTTCAGGAAAGTTGCGTCAAACCCCGATGTAGCTCCAAAATCTACCCACGAAAAATTACCGAATCACTTATTTCCTGTTGCTTAGCCATAAAATCCAACCAGGCCTCTGTCATCGCCACCAAGTCACTTGCACCACTTACCGGCTCATCCTCGACCCAACTGTATGATTTTTCAGGATTCTTCGCCCGGAACCCCAGTTGGCGATTGAATTCGTGGGCTAACACCCACGAAAAATGGCCGAAATTGCCTATTTCTCCTTTCTTGGGCCATAAAATCCTACCAGTGGCCCGTCAACGCCGCCGAACCACCTGGGCCACTTGTCGGGCTCGTCCCCGATCCACCCGTATTACTTTTTGGGATCCTTTGCCCGAAAACCCAGATGGCGCCAGAAACCGTGGGCTAACACCAACGGAAAATGGCCGAAATCGCCTGTTTCTCCTTCCTCCCCAGATAGCGCCAGAATTAGTGGGTGTTGGCTGAAATCGCATGTTTCTCCTTCTTTGGGCCATAAAATCCTACCAGGGCCCCACTTACGCCGCCGAATCACCTAGGCCGCTTGCAGGGCTCGTCCCCGACCCACTCGTATGATTTTTTGGGATTCTTCATTCGGAAACCAAGATGGCGCAAGAATTCGTGGGCTAACATCCACGAAAAATGGCCGAACTCGCCTGTTTCTCCTTCCTTGGGCCATAAAATCCTACCAGGGCCCCGCCAACGCTGTCGGACCACCTGGGCCGCTTACCGGGCTCATCCCCGACCCACTCGTATGATTTTTTGGGATTCTTCGCTCGGAACACCAGATGGCACCAAAATCCGTGGGCTAACACCCACTGAAAAATGCCCGAAATCGCCTGTTTCTCCTTCCTTGGGCCATAAAATCCTACCAGGGCCCTGCCAATGCCGCCAGACCACCTGGACAACTTGCCGACCTCGTCCTCGACCCACCCGTATGATATTTAGGGATTCTTCACCTGGAACCCAAGATGGCGCCAGAATCCGTGGGCAAACAACCACAAAAAATGGCCGAAATCACCTGTTTCTCCTTCCTTGAGCCATAAAATCCTACCAGGGCCCCGCCTAAAAAGCTATAAAATAATACCCAACAGAAAATGGCCGAAATCACCTGTTTCTCCTTCCTTGAGCCATAAAATCCTACCAGGGCCCCGCCAACGCTGCCATACCACCAGGGCCGCTTGCCAGGCTCGTCCCCGACCCACACATATGATATTTCAAGATTCTTCGCCCGAAACCCCAGATGGCACCAGAATTCATGGGCTAACACCCACAGAAAATGGCCGAAATCGCCTGTTTCTCCTTCCTTGGACCAGAAAATCCCACAAGGGCCCCGCAAACACCAGCGGACAACCTGGGACACTTGCCGGGCTCATCCCCGACCCACACGTATGATTTTTTAAGATACTACACCCGGAACACAAGAAGGCGCCAGAACCCGAGGGATAACACCCACGGAAAATGGCTCAAAATCACCAATTTCTCCTTCCTAGGGCCATAAAATACTACCAGGGCCCCGCAAACGCCAGCGGACCACCTGGACCACTTGCCAGGCTCATCCCCGACCTATCCATATGATTTTCTGGGATTCTTCACCCGAAACCCAAGATGGCGCCAGAATCCATGGGCTAACACCCACAAAAAATGACCGAAATCGCCTGTTTCTCATATCTTGGGCCATAAAATCCTACAAGGACCCCGCCAACACCGGCGAACCACCTGGGCAGCTTGCCGGGCTCATCGCAGACCCACCCATATGATTTTTCAAGATTCTTCACCCAGAACCCAAGATGGCGCCAGAATCACTGGGCTAACACCAACAAAAAATGGCTGAAATCACCTGTTTCTCCTTCCTTGGGACATAAAATCCTACAAGGGCCCCGCCAACACCGCCGGACCACCTGGGCCGCTTGACAAGCTCGTCCCAGACCCACCCATGTGATTTTTTGGGATTTTTCTCTTGGAACCCCAGATGGCGCCAGAATCCATGGGTTAACACTCACGAAAAATGGCCGAAATCGCCTGTTTCTCCTTCCTTGGGCCATA